>JAVTVY010015797.1:0-67357 GCA_036873755.1 Hanleya hanleyi | reverse complement strand
TGCGCGTGCGCAGTTAACATTGACGCGTCAAAGTTAACATCAAAAAACGAAAAACGGACAAGTCGAGGCAATTTTCAATATTTGATTTTCATTTTTGCGTGAAGCGAAACGAAAAACGAAAATTGAATGTCAAATTTCAATTTTTGATTTTGCGAAACCAAAAACAAACAAAAAACGAAAATTGAACTCTGCAAGGTTACACGCACACATTTGTCGTAAATGCACATGTTTTAAGTTTGTGGAAACCAGATCAATTTTAATAAAGTATCGCTCTCATATTTCTATATGACATAAACTCATTTTGGAAAGCTGGAATACGAGAGAGATGTTGAGCTATCCATCTTTCTACTTTCAATTTTGCGAGATGGAAAGCTCGAACACGAGAGCGATGTAGAGCTTTCCATCTTTCTGCTTTCAATTTTGCGAGACGGAAAGCTCGAACACGGGAGCGATGTAGAGCTTTCCATCTTTCTACTTTCAATTTTGCGAGACGGAAAGCTCGAACACGGGAGCGTATTTTATTGAAATAATGTTATTAAAATTAAGTATGAAAGTCCAAATTTCACATTAATGAATTATTTTATAGCCCAGAATAGCGAATAAAGCAGACAGTCTGAATTTTTGGGGAAAACTTTTTTTATTAAGACATGCATGCACTTGTATGCATATGTGATTACTAGCTAAATGAATGTTGGTGAAAAAAAGTCCAGAAGGCACAAGTATACATGTAGGGTTCACTCTGAATTTTAGATAAAATTGTTATGTCCAGAAGGTGCATTTAGGGCGCAGTCTGAGTTCTCGAAAAAGTAGTTATGTCCACAGGGCGCAGATAGGGCGCAATCTGAAGTTTGAAGAAAACATCTATGTCCACAGGGCGCAAGTAGGGCGCAGTCTGAATATCAACGAAAATTTCAAACTAAATAAGGCGCAGTTAGGGCGCGCGCCCTATCTCTAGCTTCTAGGGCGCATTCCTGAAGGGCGCAATTAGGGCGCAGCAGGGTGGATGGGATGAAGAAATAGGGTGCAATTAGGGCGCAGTAGATAGACAAGGCGCAAGTAGGGCGCAATTGGGGCGCAGATGGGGCGCGCGCCCTAAATAGGGCACGCGCCCTATTTCCGTGAGGGGAAGTATACAGTACGTGCCACACAGACATGCTCTCAACTCTACAGGGTTGCATGCCAAGGTTGTCTCTGGTGATACTAGACAATGCTGTTTGGAGGTTGTCAGAGCAAACCATGTATTTAATGCAATATTAATTTTACTATTGGTGAAAATATCTGCTGACATCATTAGGATTTGTTGGAGAATTCTTCAAGTTACATGAACTCCTTATCATTGACAATTCATGGGGTCATTAATTAGTACCATATTTTTTATGGTTGGTTGGTCAGCTGCTGAACAGCAGTTTTTACCAAGTTGTAGATTGCTAGTAAATGTGATTAAAATCAGCTCCATTATCAACACAGTTTAATCATGACATATGAAATTAAATGAAGAAACATCACATGTATTATACCCGGTCCGTGTAACACTTGACAATTCAGCTTTCCATCTTGCAAAATTGGAAGTAGAAAGATGGAAAGCTCTACATCGCTTCCGTATTCGAGTTTTCCATCTCGCAAAATTGAAAGAAGAAAGATGGAAAGCTCTACATCGCTCCCGTGTTCGAGCTTTCCGTCTCGCAAAGTTGAAAGCTGAAAGATGGAAAGCTCTACATCGCTCCCGTGTTCGAGCTTTCCATCTCGCAAAATTGAAAGTATAAAGATGGAAAGCTCAGCATCGCTCCCGTATTCCAGCTTTCCAAAATGAGTTGATGTCATAGAAATACGAGAGCGATACTTTATTAAAATTGATCCAGGCCATCCTCGGGAGCCAGTGTATCGATCGATTTGTTAGGGTATCTATACACTGCCGTGGTTAGTTGCCCACGGTAGTTCTGGATAAAAATAGATCAAGGGGTATCCTCTAAATCAAACCAATTAATGAACAGACTCGGCTAGCTCATTACGCCAATCCACTGCACGGTTTGAGATGTGACATCGCTGGCATAACTTTGATGTCAGGCTGAAATCGACATCGAGAGTCAAAGCAAAAACTACCGGCTTGGGATACCGACATGCTAATTCAAAATAACCTCGGGGACAGGCAGGTCACAAAACCCGATCAACCCTTCCTCAAACCTGAACTCATATTCAACGCATTAAGTGCGGGTGTTAAACGCTTCAACGCATCGACGCGGGAAGTTCCTTCGGGGGTTATAATTAGGGTTCCACGTATTTATTATACTACCCTACTTTAATGAAACTTCCTATGTGTATCAACCTCGTTGTTCTCCATGTAATGCTTCACACCTGCTGCACGAATGCGTACTCGATTCTGCAAATGCGCAGTTGTCTATTATAATCTATCTCGAATGCCTGGCCCCAAGGATATATAATGTTGTGAAACTCCCATATCTTTCCCCCTACTGGTTTTCCATATTATGCTCCAAACCTGCCTACACAACCCGATTTGCGCTTCCCATACTACTCCGCGGACCGAAAGTGACATCATAAGCATTGCGCGTGCGCAGTTAACATTGACGCGTCAAAGTTAACATCAAAAAACGAAAAACGGACAAGTCGAGGCAATTTTCAATATTTGATTTTCATTTTTGCGTGAAGCGAAACGAAAAACAAAAATTGAATGTCAAATTTCAATTTTTGATTTTGCGAAACCAAAAACAAACAAAAAACGAAAATTGAACTCTGCAAGGTTACACGCACACATTTGTCGTAAATGCACATGTTTTAAGTTTGTGGAAACCAGATCAATTTTAATAAAGTATCGCTCTCATATTTCTATATGACATAAACTCATTTTGGAAAGCTGGAATACGGGAGCGATGCTGAGCTTTCCATCTTTCTACTTTCAATTTTGCGAGATGGAAAGCTCGAACACGAGAGCGATGTAGAGCTTTCCATCTTTCTGCTTTCAATTTTGCGAGACGGAAAGCTCGAACATGGGAGCGATGTAGAGCTTTCCATCTTTCTACTTTCAATTTTGCGAGACGGAAAGCTCGAACACGGGAGCGATGTAGAGCTTTCCATCTTTCTGCTTTCAATTTTGCGAGACGGAAAGCTCGAACACGGGAGCGATGTAGAGCTTTCCATCTTTCAGCTTTCAACTTTGCGAGACGGAAAGCTCGAACACGGGAGCGATGTAGAGCTTTCCATGTTTCTACTTTCAATTTTGCGAGATGGAAAGCTCGAATACGGGAGCGATGTAGAGCTTTCCATCTTTCTACTTACAATTTTGCAAGATGGAAAGCTGAATTGTCAAGTGTTACACGGACCATACCCCCATTGTGAAAAAATCGGGTAAGTATTGATGGTTGGTGTTCTGCTAATGGGAAATTTTTAAGCAGTCGACAGTCACAAGAATTGGTGGTGTTTGGTTGCCCTTAAATATTTTCACTATGAGTAATCCTACTATTTATAAAAACGTGATAAATGCTCTACAATCTAATCTTGTTCACATGTGGCTTCCATTCTTGTATTACTCAATTGCCATGTTACAGTGTAACAGGACTAGCTGATTTTAAAAAATATAATCATTGAAACTCGATTTCTAAATCTCGAGTGATTCTTGCTCCAGTGGGTATTTATCAGTATTAATGTCAGAATTTTAAAAACAGCTTTTTGAAGGATTTCATTTCTTTTATGCCATGATGCCATTCGGGTACAAACCATGGAAGAATCATCGAAAACTGGGAACATCTCTTTAGTGATCAGATGTTGATATCCTCAAAATAATGACAAATATTTTCGATCATGATGAGACATATACAGCGTATCCACTTAAATTTCCATCACACTTGAATAGTCTCTGACAATATACAGAGATCCATACATGCATCACTACTACTCACTTTATGTGTTGTCTTTGCAACATAGCTTGACTTCATACTAAGGTGGTGTACTGTTACAATCTTGTCAACATAGGACAGCTGTCAGTAGATAAGTATGCACCTTTGTCCACAGGATATCTCCTGAAAGCCATTGTTAATTTGAGAATGTTCAAGATTGGAATTACCCGAGAGAAATGTGCATAGAAAATATGGAAGAGGATTGGCAATGGCTTTCATGAATAAATTTGACTTGGAACGAACTGTTGATTGCTTCTGTGTTGGTGTTTGTTTTTGTTAATACCTATCCAATTATTTAAAATGACACTTTCTCAGTGAAGCACAGATCTTCTTGTGCTGTCGGGTGAGAATAAACACATGACAAAAATGCGTCGTGTGTTATGGAGATGTCCAGATATAAAGCAAAAGCTCCCAATTTTTTTTAACTTAGCGATTACTGTCTATATAAAACTCAAAATATTTGAATCTGAAATGTTAGTTATTTCCCTTCATGTTTAATCTAAAACTTATTTCTAAATTTTGAATTATTTTTCTTCAGGTAAAGCAAACTATTCCCGGTTTTGGTGTTATGGTTTTCAGTTCACAGCTTCAGATGTTGATGTGCCCAATGATTTTTGGTGAACGTGAATGTTATTTATTTCATTTTTGACAAATTTGAGTTTGAATATATTTTCAAATTTGAAATAATTTAGAAATAATTTCAATGAATTCTCAACAATGAATATCATTTTGCAATTTTTGCATTCAAACTAAGGACCTCAAAATTATGTGGTAGGGTGAGGGAGCAATTGATTTAACAGATATTTGTGTATCTCTGCCATCCATCAACTTAGTACTCTTGTTATCTGTTGCATGCGCTAAAGGCTCCATGTAGATGACGGTTTTCATCATAATATTTGGCTCATTTCTGAATTGCAAGACTATAATTGTGTACCTCACATAATTGAATTTTGATGAAAGGGTCTGGAGAATTTTTATCAAGCCCTCCGCTTTTTGCAGAAAGCTCGATATATGAATCTAAATGAAGTCTTTGTCTGGCACAGGCAGTAGATTAAAGTACCAAACAAATTAGGCTCTCTGATGATCCATTGTAATCACCAGTGTCTAGAGCCTAATTTTCGAAATTCAATTTTTTTTGTAGTTTTGGTTCGGGTTTTGTTGGGGTTAGGGTATGTTTGTTTGGGTCATCATCGCCGTATGACCAAGAAGGTTAGGTGAGACGTTAAACTTCAACCAACTAAATTAAGTCTGTGTGTGCCCAGGTTTCTGTGCAGAAAATACTAAAGCAAAAATGTTGGTTTCGAACTTTTCCTGTCCATAGCTTCTCATTCTCGCCCTATTTCTTCTGAACTAAGCTCTGCCCGAACCCTCAAATATTCTGACTGCTTACAAAATGCTACACTTATTCAACCCATCCACTACATTTGGAAACACCCCCTGGTCACAAAGCCCCACTCTCTTAAACTAAGCCTCAAATATTTTAGGAGCTTACATCATGCTTGACTTATACAATGCATTGCCCAATCTCAAATTATCGTATTTTAGTTTCAAATTTTTAAGCGGGTGGTTGGGTGTGTAATGCATTTTGCTGAGAAGCAACAGGAACTTGATAATGTGATGTCTGGCACTGTAATATCACTTTATTGCACCATGTAAGCGTCCGGTGTCTGTGTCGTGTGCCGTCGTCGGTGTTTTATAGGGTGGATGGAAGGTGTCCGGTTCCAAGCTGCTTCAAAAATTTCTTCTTTGAAGTAGCAGGAATGCAACTTGGCTGGGTGGTGCTTAGTTGGTTTGTCGCGATATGGCTGAAATATTGTTGAAAGCGATGTTAAATTCTATTCACTCACTCAAATTTTTAAATTGAATTTTAAATTTCAATCTTATTTTTTTGTTTAATTTTCTTCAAATTGTTTCCAAAAATTGTTCAGCTTGTATCAAATTATTTTGGGTTTAAATATATATTTATTTTTTGTTTCATTGCATTTTTTTTTACACCAGCAATCTTAATAAATTAATATCCTATCAATGCTCCCCATTCGTATATGTAGTATCTTACTGATTTCTATTGAATTTGGTGTTCTGAGGTCCTGAATGTTTAATAGTCTTATGACATCACGGTCGCATTTTAACTACTTTACATGCAGTCAGGGAGGCGAGATTGGGCCTTCATCTCCGCTTTAACCCAAGGTTTACGCAAAGAACCAGTCTATAATTCTACCCCGCATTATGGTGCCAACCTGGCGGGAGGGCGGCAACATCAGAAGCGTGGCATGATTCGGCTGAACCAACCAAAAAGCGCCTACTGTTATGTTCCCTTCAAAGCACTATGAAGAGCTCTCAGGATTGGTTGACACTCGCATTACTGCAAGCCGGTTAGATCCTGCAGGCGACATACCCAAATGGGGAAGCAGATAGGATTTAATTTTAATTAGATTGGATCCCCCAGGCTTTATAAAGAACATATGTTTCTTGGTGAATTTGTCAACAAGCTAACTGATTCGGTATTTATGTTAGTGTCCAGCTTGACACCAGCAGTGAATAGGTCTCACAGTAATTCTGAATTACTGTGAGACCTAATATGCTTGGACATGTTTGTTGGCCAATCAATGAAACGTTTGGTCAGCTCATGTTAAATAGTGCAAAATTTGAGTCTTGCCGAGCTATGAAGAACAAAGTGTTTGATTTTCTATTTGGATGGCTTGTACAATGTAACAGATAGAATATCTCCGGGATCTCAACATACCCCAAGACTAAGACTACATCCCGATTCAATTCCGGAGGAAGAAATTGTGAATGGAGACAAACTTACTCTGACCTAGCTTTTGAAGATATAATTTTTCTTCCGATATCAGCCATAATATATGACCTAAATTCACTGGGAGTCGTTACCTTGTAACATAGAACCAGACTAGGCTTATATGACCAATTAAACTAGGAGTCGTTACCTTGTAATTGCATCAAGAAGAAGTCCCATTTCTCTGTGGGTGACTTGAATCCAACTTATTTTGTATTGTAATGATCCAGGTTCATCTCGATACCAAGACGAGTGCCGTCAACTGTTAGAATTCATATTCGTATCGAGGGCTATTTCTGTAAATTGCAACTCGACCGTAATTCATTGGAAGTGCGACCTCAGCGAATTTTGGCAGAAAATTATATGGATACGAGCACTATTGTTCTATGAGGCATATAGCGATGGTCAATTACTTGGTCAGTGTATATTGAATAATATCGTGTGCTAGCTTTGAATGTATAATTCCTTGTACATTTCAGTGAGATCCTTGAGGAATTTGAAACTGTGGAGAAAACAGTGCCTGCATGATTTCCCTATTGCCAGGTTTGTCTTCTGTATTGACAGATTGATGAAAATACTGAATATGATCTAGTTATGGATGCATTGTCGAGAGTATACATTTCGAACGTGGGAGACTTAGATTTTCTCGAGTTGACCTTAACATGACCTAATCCATGTCCATGCATAAATTTTACGAGTTGACACCCAGCAAAATTATATTTCGCTCAAAAGACCACTCAACCGAGGGGCAATTAAAACAGCGCTGATAATATGAATCACAGGAGAAAGCTTTGAAATTAAATTCAATCATACATATCGTTGTAGAAACATTTAATCGGTACATGCTAGGGTTGCGCCCTACTGAGGTAAATACTAAGTACTGTAACCGAAAGGCTATTCAAAGACGGATTTTCATTGTTTCGTGACAATTCAATTTACAAAGCGGCAAAGTTCCTTGCCTGAATCGCTGGTGGAACAAAGGGTAAGTGAAGTAAAACCACCACTGATTTAAGGAGCGTAGTGCGAGACCTGCATATCGACTGTCTTCTCTGCAGTTGCATGAACAGTTTCATGAAACTAAAACATGCATACTGCGAATTTGAAAACGATTGGGGATTTCACTTAACCTACGAAGCAAGTCATCCATGAGAATTTTGTATGCAAGAATATCACGTCTTGTTAATATTTAAACTGTTAAGCCGCACGTGAATTCCCATGTCGGACGTAATTCATAATTATTGGCAAACAAGTGAACTCACTATTTTTCAAAAATTTTCGAGGTGTCCCTTTCTCCTTACTACAATTCATTATTGATTATTAAGTAGCGAGTACAAGATCAAAAATTTCGTATACAGGTCAATCTGAAATATCGATATCAAGTGTTCGCAATAACATTTGCGAAGATTAGCGATTTTCCTCTTCCTCATCATATAACTGAAGATTTAGTTTCGAACAAACATAACATCCGATGATCTCAAGTCTGAGGAGAGAAACGTGTTTATTAATGGAATACTTTAGCTATTACTGTATTTTTCTAACATATCTGATTGAGTTTTTTGACGAGGAAAGGACTGGATCAACCCAAGAGAGAACACAGCACTCCAGATGACAAAATGGTGATCTAACCTCGGATCTCAAATAAATGCTAAATAAATTTTCTATTTTCTACATAATACTTTGTGAACAATAACGTGTTTTATAATTCAGCAAACTTCGAGAATAGCTATTATAGTATTTTTCTTATAATTAGTCGCGGGTTTGAGGGCTTCTGTAAAATCAGCCGTATGGTTAAAATCAATTTCCTTTGTTAGAACGTATATAACAAAGTTATATCTATAGAATGTCATACCACTCTCCGTGATAACTGCTACAAAACTTGAGTTTTAGAGCTTTTTTGTACTACCCGGGTTAAATGCCATAAGGGTTGTTCACGTGAATCTTCACCAATACATGGTATGTCGTCATAATCTATTCCTTTTTCTCTGGCCAAAGGGCAATAGGCGGGGCGAGATGTCATTCAAGGGTTGCTCTGTTTGTCGTTTGGTTATGAAGACATGAGATTGAACTATTGTTGACAAAGAACGAAAGATTCGAGAATACGGGTGGACCAGTACAGCCGATATGTTATGCAAATGTCCTCGACACCTCAAAGATTTGGACGCCTCTCAGACACAGCATAACCGTATCACTTCAATAGTATGGTGATCTAGTTGGACCAAACGTGTGCCCCGCATTACCTCATCAAAAGCATGAGCGACAACGCAAAGGGTGACGTCTTCCAAAACACGATGTCGCCATTTCGCGTCGCGTGTCGCCTTTGACAATGTTGAGTGATAGGACGACGACGTCGCTTTCATACACCAGGACGTCGTGTTATTCAATCAGTGCTCTTCGATGCATCGTAGGTTTACAAATGTAATTAACGAGAGAGCAATCAAATTAAACTATACACTTACAATACCGTTGATGATGTCCGACTCTAATCGACTGGATCAATAATGGGATATTTGCTATAAAAATGTAAATATAGGTCATACGGCCATCCATAGATTACACCGTCATTGAAATAAAGATCGTGTGAAGTTGTCATTTTAATTCATGCAGTCACTCATGGAGGCATTGCCCCTGTCCTTGTGAAGGTAACATCGATTGAGGACACTTTCCCATATATAGAACTGAATAGCTCACCCCGCCTATTGCCCTTTGGCCAGAGAAAAAGGAATAGATTATGACGACATACCATGTATTGGTGAAGATTCACGTGAACAACCCTTATGGCATTTAACCCGGGTAGTACAAAAAAGCTCTAAAACTCAAGTTTTGTAGCAGTTATCACGGAGAGTGGTATGACATTCTATAGATATAACTTTGTTATATACGTTCTAAAAAAGGAAATTGATTTTAACCATACGGCTGATTTTACAGAAGTCCTCAAACCCGCGACTAATTATAAGAGAAATACTATAGTAATACTTCAGTTTTATTCCCGGATTTTAACTGCTGTACTGACGAGGGTATTAATTTCGATATAGAAAACAAGAATGAGGCAAAAACAATACAAACGCAACTGAAGACGTAAAGGTGAAAATTGCATTGTGAAGAAAATAAGCCGAGAAGAAAAATGTCTTACGGTTCTATCCATTGAAAAACGAAGAAACTAGAAGCAAACTGTAAATTTAATGAAAACCGATACATTAAAACTCTCCAAAACAGGACAAAAAATACCTCTTTAAACAAAAATATATGAATAAATTAATCAGTCTGTTATCCCCGATGAAATATCATGAAAAGTGGAAATTAGAGAAGATTCTGAAGATGCATGGGATACTCTTGCACCAAGTTCACAAGCATCGAGATACATGCAGAAGGTGAAAATACGAACGGTGAGCTCATATTGGAAGGCATCAAATTACCTCCACTGGTTTTTTTGCATGCACACGCACAGTGCAGAACTCAAACAAAATAACTGAATGGAAAAGAATTCCACGATGCTGCTAGCACTTCAGTGTCAAACAAACCTTTTTTGTACTGGATGAAGACAAAAGATGAAATTCTTCATGTTTTTCTAACAGAAGGTGCAGGTGTAGGAAAAACAGTTAAATGAAATGCTATCCCTTACCAAAAATTCTTGTAAGATCTTACAAGAAAGTGTCCTGTAAGATCTTGTAGGACAGTCTTGTAAGATTTTGGCACTTTTCTTGTAAGACTGTCCTTCAGGATCTTACAAGATCCTACAAGACTGTCCTACAGGATCTTACAAGATCCTACAAGACTGTCCTACAGGATCTTACAAGACTGTCCTACAGGATCTTACAAGATCCTACAAGACTGTCCTACAGGATCTTACAGGATCGTCCTTCAGGATCTTACAAGATCCTACAAGACTGTCCTACAGGATCTTACAAGATCGTCCTTCAGGATCCTACAAGATCTTACAAGACTGTCATACAGTTTCTTACAAGACTGTCCTGCAGGTTCTTACAAGATCCTACAAGACTGTCCTACAGGATCTTACAGGATCGTCCTTCAGGATCTTACAAGATCCTACAAGACTGTCCTACAGGATCTTACAAGATCGTCCTTCAGGATCCTACAAGATCTTACAAGACTGTCATACAGTTTCTTACAAGACTGTCCTACAGGATCTTACAAGACCGTCCTTCAGGATCCTACAGGATGGTCCTACAGGGCTGTCAATTAACACAGATAGAATAATGCTGGATGGTTGTGCAGGGTTGTCCAATATACTGCAGGTTTACAATGAAATGTTTTGTGTCGAATGAGATAGTCAACATAACAAATTATATGCATTCATTTCATACATTTTATTGTATAAAACAGAAACGTATAGACAGCTATACACACAAAACAGAAACGTATATACAGCTACATGTATACACACAAGGGATTATTATGTTGTCATGTCATACATTTCATTGTATAAAATAGAAACATTTATAGGGAACAGCAACTAGCACATGCACGTAGCATCCAAA
The DNA here is from genome assembly GCA_036873755.1 of Hanleya hanleyi. Classification (NCBI taxonomy): domain Eukaryota; kingdom Metazoa; phylum Mollusca; class Polyplacophora; order Lepidopleurida; family Hanleyidae; genus Hanleya; species Hanleya hanleyi. The sequence goes on along the minus strand of JAVTVY010015797.1, from coordinate 56,159 downwards.
GTCCAAGGCATCCATGTTTTTCTCAGCAGATCAAGTGTCTTTTATAACTTTTTAGCTCCCCATTCAATTTTGATTTCATCACGTCCAAAATCACCTTGCTGGTACAGGGAAACTTCTTCTGGCAGTAATCTATAAAAAATGAAAAGTCATCAAATTAGCAAAGAAATTGTTATCAAGTTATCCTGACACTATTCAGAGGTTATCCTCATAATTTAAATGGGTAGAATGGTATAAAATTGTTGTGACATTAGCGAAAAAGTATGATTAGAGAAATCTTTAAAATATTACACTACATTCAACTGGCGTATTGCTGATATTAGTGAATGTGACGATAACCAGGATGATTTGCATTGAAATATCATAGAAATGTGATGTTATTGTTGTGCCCTCTGCAAAAACCAAACATGTGCCGCTCACTGAATAAAGATTATTTGGGTCCAGTAGCGCCAAAGTCATTCAAGTCATTTGTTATTAATGTAAAATACACATTCTTGAATGCATGTTATGAGTACATGTATTATAAAGCAATATAAATTATGATACTTAAGCAGTATTCATGGATTTGAAGCAAAATATTTTGAAGTGGAATCCAGAATTATGGATCAACACTAAATGAAAACGCAATCACAACTGGAAAAAATATTGAGAATGTACACTAATATGATTTTAACAATGTTCGTCATCCAGTTGTATTGGTCATGTAATATTGCCTGATGCTATTTCCTCTTTGGCGAAGAAGTAATTCAACAATACGCTGCATGATTTCCATGATCACATGTCTGCTCCGAGTCGATGAAATGTGCGCCTCGAACATGTCCGATTGGTTGCATCGGAGGAGAAAAAAATTGTCTAAAACGTTTTAAATGAAATGAATGAATGAAATGTTCTCATTTTTCAAGATGTGGGTACAGATGTACAATTGAATTATGCAGCAATCCTTAGCCTTGGTCAAGAATAGTGCAATAAATAGACCATAAAATATAGCCTGTTATCATGGTTATGGTGATAGGAAATCTAATCATAATTTATCCTGCTTTTCCTGGTCACATTATTATCATAGCAAATATCGGTTATGCCAACAGTGTATTTGTTATCAATTTATTTTAATAAATATTCCTTTGCGATTTCATCAGAACTTTGGTATGGAAATATTCTCAAATCTTCTGGAAATATAAGCAGGAAATGATAAACATTTCAAAACAACAAACTTCATAGAAAGTTAAATCCTACTGTTTGACATGGTGTGATATAACCTATATATCTCACCCTCCGGGAGATTTCCTCCAGCTAGGGGTGCATGGCCAATCTTCACATGAGGTCCCCAAGCCTGGGCTTTTCCAGCTGACAATGCAACAATACACTGCCTTGATGAACCTGGGTAGATCTGAAAGGAATTTTAAGACAGATAGAGTTATGGATATTTCTTTGTGAATTCCAGGCTAAATGAGTCATTAATTTTGACTGCAAATATAAGGTGAAGTGCTGCAGTAGTTACTGAGAAGAGTATCAATTGTTTAATATGCCAAGTATATGAAGAGAAACATGTTGATAGTTAAAGCTCATAGAGGGTCCACATTACAACATTCTGAGTTTAGCTAGAAATTAGAATTGTTTTGCTAATAAAATGATAACATTATAATTATATTTATAACTTACTTACCATCACTACATGTAGCTTCACTCATCACCATCTGCAATACAGTTCTTTAAACCTCAATAGTTCCAGCTTAACATGAACAAACCAACTTTCTTTTTGCACTCTATCCTCTATGTTGTTGTTGTTCTCATATGACAGCATGGTGGCGCCACCAGTGGACAATTAAAATATACCGGTACAGGGAAGATAACTCTCCTCAAATTGTGGAATTAATGCCAGCAAGTCAATGCTAATGTAATAGACTACCAGGAAAATAGAATAAATATTATCTGTATATAATTGGGGATAATGAAGAGGGTAGAGTATTCATTAATGGACATTTTTTTCTTGAAAATCATGTTAGAACTGATGTATTCTTCTAAAATTATTTTCTTCATTATGTCCAATTTTATTATAAAATCTTTGGATTGGACTGATTATTAATTAATTATTTATTAGACTTATTAATTTTATTATAAAATCTAAATTCAACAAGATTTCTTACACAAATATGATACTATTTTGATAACACTATGTAGAAATTGATATTATTGATATCTTTATTTTATTCGAATGAAAACCCATATGTCACTAATATGATCTCTGAAGTCTTATGTAAATTTTGTGTATTTTCAATTCCAGCTGTTGTTGTTGTTGCTGTTGTTATTCATTGAAGAATTCGTCGCATTTTGTCGCTGTATGCAAACACCAAAATAGTTATATTGATAACTTGTATCATCGTTTAGATAACATATTGAAACACAAATGTAGTACTTTGACAGAATTTCCCAATCAGGTTTGAAGGTAAACTATTATCAGATAGATTTTTTTAAATTTTCAAGAACAATTTTCTTAATTGAGTGAAACAGATGAGGTTCTCCATATGATTGATTCAGTAGAGAGAAGTACAATTTTGGAAAATATCATGATAATACGCCTGCCATTTTTAAAAGAGAAAGGGCTAACCATATCTTCAACTGTTGATCCAATGTTGTGGATATTTTGTAAAACTGTCTTGTAAAAATACTTTCCAAAAGCAAACTGATTTTTTGTCCTACAGGCAAACTTATTCTTACAAGATCATGTAGGACAGCTGTCCTGCGGGATCTTACAAGATCTTGTAGGACAGCCAGCTTTGTCCTTCAGGATCTTGTAAGATCGTGTAGGACAAAAAAACTGTCTTGTAAGATCTTACAAGATCTTGTAAGAAAATTTCAAATCCTACAAGATCTTACAAGATTTTTTGGTAAGGGATGTACTCATTTTTGCACATTTGCCAAAAGCAAGGCTTCGCCTACATAAGCTGGAGTATAGATATGTTAAACACACGCAGGAGGGTGAATGTACTTAACGATAGATGAAGTATCAATGATGGGAAATCAACTTTTAACTTTTGGCTTCGGCGAATAATGAGATGCGAAAATCCTTCGAAAGTCTCTCCATTAGTACAATCTTTATACCTATCTTATCCCGTTGTCGATAACTGGAATTCCATCAATTTTACCAGGAACTATGGACCGTTACCAACGAACAGTGCTTCAGTGTATTTCAGCCAACATAATCTATGCGACCGAAAGAAGACGACTCTCAAACAAAATGTTAGCAAAAGAAAATGTCCGTTCTCCCTTTTTTAAAACTTTAATTGAGTTAATTAAAATCTGAAGGTTAATTCCAACCCCTATATTTTGAACTATCCACTATCAGAAGGATTGGGTAAAGACGTAACATACCCAAATTATTTTTGGGCCAGGACTAAAACATATTGGGTCAAATTGAGGCCAAAATATTATGACTGTGTCCAGCACAAATATCTGTGATTCACCTAAAAACGTTTATCCTGAAATAATACAAAATTGTTTCTCTTTATTTTATCTCGCATTGGTGTAGGATGAATCAACATCCGACCTCCCCAACCATAGGGTTGAAATCCCACACTAAGTATCATTCTACAAAATAGTCTGTGAAATCTGAGAGTTTTGATTACTCTCCTTGATTCCCTAATACGAGGGTGATCACTGGATAGCAAAAGAGATTATCTTTTGCCAGTCTCACTCTGTAGTATATTTCCAGGAGATCGATATATAACTATGGAGAAAAAATTACTGCTTGATTAATCCGATTGCATGAAGTGGTCTGCTTCGATTTGGCTTTGCAAGATAGGTATATTCTCTGTTGGCATAGGCTGAAAACAGATAAAACAGTAATAACAGGTCTTCAACAGAACACCAGCCTTTATGTTAAGAACATATCTTGATCTAATCTCAAAGGAGGATATTCTGAAACGCACTTCAACCCTATATTGATAAAATTTTTAATAATGATATGATTTTTTTCCGATATGGGCCATGACCTAGTTTCCCTCTTGTTAGGTCTTTCCATTACGAATGGAAAGACCTATTGTTATTCTGTTTATTATTATTCTTCTTTTTCTTCTTATTATTATTATTATTCCAAGCACTTCTTTTCGGAAATACGACATGAAGCCTTTGAGGTAGAGCTTAGATATTCGGCACACCTTCAGACCCAAGTCTGAAGATGTGCACATTTGTATCCAAAAGTGACCTTGACCTTGACCTATTGATTTATAGGGTAGTAAAGTCAAAACTGCCAATGCAAATATTGATCGAACGGTTAAGGTCGAGCAGCGGAGATCTAGAATGCAGATGTTTGATATCATCTACAACATATTGAGTCATAAAATAAGTAGGTCATCACGGCAGGTTCCGAGTTCTCTCCCCTGTTAATGCCTTTCGTGTCGGAGGGTTACAGCCTATAATATACAATATATCTGTGGGAAACTTTACGGTTCGTAAGTTTTATGCATGGCCAAGCTCCAGTTCCGGTATTCAGGGTGTTACGTAACAGGGTAAAGGAGTTTTGTCCCTTTATCTATTTTGTGCAACCTGCCATTTCATAATAGCGGAAGTTACAGAGCTGAGTCTTGCAACATTTATGAAGACTTCCATGTCCTAAAATAATATGACCTTGAATTTGACCTTTGACCTCTAGAGTCGTGCCCATATGAGGTCAAAGGTTGATGGACGACACTCGAACGGCTGATGCGATCAGTCTGCCAACTGGGTCAGTTGACACGCGTGACATCTCTAGTTGATCTAGAGTGTCAGATGTCGGTCATGACCTTGACCTTTGGAACAGTATGCATTCGAATGTCGAAAATACGGCTTCCATTTACTCGAAAAGTAGGTCACTGGCAGCCATCATACTAGAATTCACGAAAGAACGTTCGATGGTCTTTCGTTTAACAGTAAAAACAAAACGATCCGATGTGACCTTGACCTTCAATATCACCTGATACCAAAAGTGATTTACTTGATTTCTGCGAAAAATATAAGGAGTAGGAATCTGTAATTCAGTACAGATGTTCCCCATCACTCAGGAATGAAGTCATACAAATTTTGATCTGACCTTGACCTTTGTTTCAGAGTAATGGCCCTTTACATTTTCACACTTAAAGGGCTGTAATGAGAAAACTATTCCTCGCCCGGACTTGAAATTTGCATATAAATATAGGTCATTAAATGACGTCACAGAAAAGAAGTAGAACAGGAAAAAAGGTACCAGAAAGTATAGAAGATATTTGACAAAATTCGAAATTTTCACGTTTTTGATGCCATGGCGAAACTATAACTCCAATCCGCACCATATTCACAGGACATTGAAAGAATATATGTCTGTCGGTGTGCAAAATTTCGAAGCAGTAGAGTTAATACTTTTTTGAAATATGTAAATAATAGTGTTTCTCACTTTACACACGCTATAAGGCTGTTTTCGTGTATCGAACTTTTCTATATGTTATTCTACTCCTTTATGACACGTTAGTCAACATGACCGAGTGGTTTGGACGTCTGCTTCCTAACCACAAGGGCCGTGGGTCGATTCCTACCTTAGCCAGTATTTTTTTTCTTCTTTTTTTCTATAGTTGAACGATCGCGCATTTCGATCAGATGATGGTCAGTAACTTGTTTCGTACACTTATTACGGGGAAAGAAACTGCTTCCAGCACTGAAATAACATACTTTGCACAACAGCTGAGCGGCAATTGCTTACATCTTCTGCGTTCATTCAAGAACCGTTTAACATGACCGCTTTATCATGGCTACGCGTTACATAAAGGACTGAATATATGGAAACCGTCCAGCATAGATTGACAATTGGTGTACGGGTTACACAAAGAATTACGTTCAAGCGGTTCTCGAGTCGTGGGCTATGTGAACAGGCCGTTTCATTGGGATACAACTTACACGATCGATGTTGACGGTCGAGTGTTTGGAATTGACAGTGAGAATACATGAGCATTCTGTATGAAACCCGATTCACCAAATTAGCTTTCAGGACATCCCGTTCCGACTGTGTCAGCCGATTCAACGAGCCATCGCAAATAAATTAACGTCGTGTTACATGAAGGAGGTGACTGGGAACTCTGATAAAGCCCATGATGCATTGTGCGTCTATGTCAATTGAATGGCGGATGTTCAATTATCATTAAATCTGCATCGGATATGTAACACGACATGAATTCATTTGCCAAAACCGGAATACTTGATTGGCACAGTCAGCTATCAGCTGTGCTACTATAGTGATCAAGTGTTCGATATTAAATTGATGTCGTGTTACATAGGCGATGTTAAATTTTCCTATAATTGAACTTAATACTATAGAAAACAATAGACTTTCAATAGTTTACCTTTTTGCACTTGTTTAAACAACGCCACATAACGATGAAAGTTCACACTCGATCTAAGGCTCTCACAATCCAACTAGACAGATCCAACTAGACAGATCCAACTTTCAGGAAAATGTTTCTAATCAGTATTTGTAATATTTGCAACATCCCAATACAGAGAAATGATACCTTCTTGGGGACGTCATGGAAAGACCGTGCCATTGTACCAACAATGTCTAGTTTGGGCTTTGTTTTTCTCAATCCCAAACATTGATTTCCCTGATTGTATGAACCGACTATAGTACTGGTATCTGCCTTGATCACCTCCAAGAAGTCGTTATGATGAAGACGTCCTACTTCTGTGTAGGTTACTTGAAGCCAAATTATTTTTGATGTGATCTTGAGGTCATCTCCACACCAAGATGACGAGTGGCATCAATTGTTTGTCGATGAGAGTAATTGGTGTTGTGGGTTATTTTCTGGGCTGTTTGAAACCACGTTGACTTTGTATTCAAGCTGAGGGCCATTTCTGATCAAATTCGGTGCTCCGTTGGACATTGTGATCCAACTTGGGAACCGTCCGCTTTCAAGATTAACCTGTGTCGTTTATATACAAAACGAGAATTACAAGCGTCTAGTCCGTCATTCATAATCCAGCCGTCGTCCATTAGAGAATATCCGTGTCCATAATCCAAAGACCTATTCCATTTCCATATAACAGTATTTGTATAAACAGTATAAACAACACACGTTTTGTAACGTAGAGGTTAACGGTCCAAAAACTAGCCAATGGTTCAAGGAATACACAAAATTGAATATCCTAGACGGAACAGTTAGCAAAACTGCCAAACAGTGTGTCATTGATGTTGACAAACTAAGAGTGATGTCTGGAAGTAGGATACACAATTACATCAATGTTATATGCCTACAAATAAACGGAATGTTTTTATGATAAACTATAGCTAAGAATCTCGTTCTGGAAGCTCAACCTGCTTCGGTTCCGATAGTTCAAATTTCGACTTATCGCTATGAGCTAGAAAAGAGTGAAATTTGTGTAGTAGATTGGAATGGGTGAGAGGTATATTAATTGTGGTCCAGGCTTTGGATATTCAGATTTCAGGTTCCCTGTGACCTCCAAGTGCCAATCGCATTTAATCTGAGTAGAGAATGTAGACAATTCAACCTTAAACAGTGTCCAGCATTTCGCGACATCCAACCTCAGCCTACACAAGTCAGCGATTTTGTGAATTTTATTGTGCACTGTCAGTGGTCAGTAAGGGTCAAGTTGTCCGTTTGACCCAAACATGAATTACAATAGTTTGGGTATGTTTATACCCAACATAACGTGGATTTTGTAATTCGATCAAATCAATTTACTTGCAGACATGACGGTTTTGATTTCAATGTGCAATGAGTTCTCTTTACATCGATGTAAGTAGATGGATCGTTTTAATATCCGATGCAGCATTCCTTAAACTATTAGAAGATAGTTTTAAGTGAACAGTATTTTGTGCAATATTCATTATAATGCTCATAGACATTTCTGCATAACAATTGATAAGATCCACATTCACTGAGACCAAATGAAGGTCACCATGACCCAACCAAGTAGCATTTGATTTTGCACCATGGCATTCACGTGACAATCATAATATATAACAAACTCCGAACAGCGCATGTCAGCTGAACGACTATCAGACGATAGTTGTTCAGCTGACATGCGCTGTTCGGAGTTTGAATATGTAAAAGGACAACACAATTATTGTACCAAGCTGAAATAGCGACATCTGAGTAACGAATATTCTTCCCACCAACTTTAAAGATTCGTGACTCGTATCTGAGCTTTCCTTGAATACGCTAGCTGGGAAAACTATATCGCTAAATTGTAAGTTGTAAACTTTATTCCATATTGAGGATGAGATTCGAGGTTTTGGGCGATCGAGAAAAGTCTGGACATCTGGACTCTTCCTATCTTTAGCGAGAAGAACCAAGTCTGCTTTCATGTATTAAGTCCTTCGAATTTAGTATTAGATGTAACAAGAAACGCACCGTCCATTCGATGAAATGTTTATAGTCCGTATTAAAAATATCAAGTGCTTACTGTGAATATAGCTCTCCGCGTGCCTTTGACTATTGTAAATTGTCCAGCTTTGAAGAAAACAAAGGAGGTGTTCGCTAGCTTTGAACGTATATTTTTTCTTTGGTTTGTTGGGTTTATGAGCCGAAAATATAATTTGCTAATATAATATAATAATGTAAGTTATTAGCTTTCATATTCCGAATTTTTATCGAGAGAGGAGTCAGAATATATTACGAATGTTAGAAAATGACAGTTTTGCAAGTTTTGGTGATATTCTTGGGAGTTCGGTAGCAGATAAAACGGTATTCCCGGCGGGTCTACATATATTTTACTCGGAATTTGAAATTCCCTAACGTTTAGAAATTAAATTGATTGTTATCGTACGTAGTTATACTTCGTCGAAGGGAATAAATTATGAATGTGGGAAAACCGTTCTCTCTAAATCTTTGAGCATAATTTGATTTAAATTTTATATTAGCCATAATAACTGCAAATGACGTCAGTTCCACGTTGTCTGTGAATTTTTGCAATAAAGAGTTGGAGAAGGCCTCACCACATTATAGGTTCTGTTCACCAGCTCAACAATAATTGCACCATGAAGGCGTCCCATTTCTCTGTGGATATAAGAATATCGGCTCAAGAAGACTACAGTGGCTGCAACTGTTTGTTTGCAGGTTGTTTGGTCTGTCATTTATTTGTAGCCACCTTATATTCATTCTCTGATCGAAGAATACTCTTGAGAGATCTAGAAGCAGCTGATTAATTACGAGCACCGATACAGCACAGAAGTTTAATGCAGCTGCAAGGAAGCGCCAGCGCTAGCGACCAATGTTAGACACCCAATTGTTGTTTCTCGACTTCGATTAAAATTTAACTATGCAGTAGAGCAGTTCAAGGGTTGCACAGACACGACACGGGCCATTATTATCACATTGGTCTTGATTACCCCATAACGTAGCGTGCAAGATCTATGGCGCTACGTTTCGTAACTTGTGTCTAATTCCGCTTAACCCGGGGCTAGGGGCCGTATGAACCCAAGTACTTCAAGATCCTCATGGTACTCATATGAACAGTCACAATCAAAGCGTGGCTGAGATACATCATTCTTTAGATGACGACTTTACAACGAATTATGGATTAAGAATACTGATCAGCGATACGGATTTGATATTTTTGGAACATCATGATGTCTTGCCGGCATCATTGAAAACTGTTGACCGCTTCTCTCTTGCAGGAAACAAGCCTATGTTTATGTATACTATGATTGTCTTTTTGAATTTGGTGCTAATACTGTTATATGGAATATGGAATGGGTCTTTGGATTATGGACGCGGATATTCTCTAATGGACGATGGCTGAATTATGGATGACGGACTAGACGCTTGTAATGGGAATGATTCCCTTCTGGCTGTCACAAATACGACATAGATAAGCCAATCTGCCGTTGATGGACATTACCACAACGCAACCATTTATCTAAATTACCGTCCAAGAACGGAAACACGTATTGACTGTCATCCTAATATTGGATAGAAAAAACCCCACTAGTTGGAAAACTGGATCTGAAAGTTTGAACATTCATTTGAGATAAAATGGAATTATTAAGGGGATAGATCACGTTTATGTCCATGCGCTCATGAAGCTATAACACTGGGATTTTGGGAATTATTCATAACAGAGTATCCAGTCACCTCACATTCCGAATAAAACTAAACCAAAAATTGATATCTGCCGCAACAACCCCTTTATACCTATTCATAGCGACCATCTTGAATATTCTACAATTATATGACTGTAAATTTGATCAACAGATTGATATTGTGTTTTTTTGGTTACCTAGTCACGTTAAAATCAAAGGTAATACTGAAGCTGATAAAATGGCTAAGGCAGCCCTAGATGATGAGGTTGATCTTGTTGGAATCCCATACAGTGATTTCAGACCATCTATCTGTGCTTATGTGAGGAAGTTGTTTCAATGTTTGTGGGATGCTATGGATAATAACAAACTTCACGAGTTAAAAAAACCTGTAGGCTATACTCATGTGAACAGCCAGAAACGTTTCGATCAAGCCATGTTTAGACGATGTAGAATCGGCCATACACGATTAACTCACGAGCATTTACTAAAAAAAAAGACAGTCCCAAGGTGTATTCCATGTCACGAAGATCTCACGGTGAAACATATTCTTATCGACTGTGTAGATTTTAAGATTGTAAGAGATAACTTTTATCGAGCAGCTACTTTGGAAGATCGTTTTAGTCGAGTGAAAGAAGATTGTATTTTAGATTATTTAAAGGAGATCGGTTTGTTGTATAAATTTTGATGTATTTACATGTTTTTAATGGACTGAGTTATTAACTTGAATACTTAGAATTTTGTTTGATCGTCGCTACATAGCTGAAATATTGCTGAACGCGACATTAAACCGTAATTCTCTCATTATTTCATATTGAGGATGAGATACGAGGTTTTGGGCGGTCAGGAAATGTATGGACACCAGGACTCAACCTTTAGCTCTCCCTTCTTCGCCCTCACTGGAAAAGCTAGTCCACCAGTCGGCCTCTCTCAGTCTTTAGCGAGAAGAACCAATCGAATTTAGTATTAGAAGTAATCGTTTCAGTCGGTACCCGTTCCGTCCAATCGATGAAATATTTGGTCGAACTGTGACGAAAACAAAGGTGTTCGATTTGAACGTATATTTTTCTTTGGTGTGTTGCGTATATTAATCGAAAAATAATTTTCTCAGGTAAACTTGAGAAGTTATTAGCTCGAGAGAGAATATACTGATTTTCGTACCGAGTAAAAGAATATTACGAGTGTTCGGTAAGACAGAACAGTATTCGCAGCGGGTCTACAGATATTTTACTCGGAACTTAAAATTCTCTAACGTTTAGAAATTAACCTAATTGTTATCGTACGTAGTTATTTATGCTTCGTCGAAGGATATACATTCTGAATGTGGGAAAACCGTTCTCTCTGAATCTTTAAGGCTAATTTAATTTATATTTGATTTCAACTATCATAACCGAAAATGACCACAATTCCATGGTGTCTGTGGAGTTTTGCAAAACGAGTTGGGATGCCTCGCCACATTATCTTTTCTGATCAACAGCTCGTCAATAATTGCACCAGTGAAGCGTCCTATATTTCTGTGGATGTAAGAATTCCGGATCAAGACGACGACAGTGGCTGCAACTCTTTATACTCAGGTTTTTTGGCCTGTCATGTATTTGTAGTCACCCTGAATTGTTCTCTCATCGAAGGATATTCTTAAGACAATTAGTAGCAGCTAATTACCAAATTGGGTATAATATTTGGAAATATTAATAGCTTTCAGGGGAGAATACGAGTTATCCTATGATGATAAAATATATCAAGCCGTATAAATTGAAAAAGCTAAATGATCAAAACTCAATGGTATTTGAGCACAGAATTAAAATCCTTCTATATAATGTTTATGGAATCATCATTCAGATGACATTATGATAGAAAACTGCGAGCGCCGATACAGCACAGAACTTTGGTGCACTTGCAAGGAAGCTCCATCGATCATGGTTAGACAGACACACAATTGTTTCTCCTCTTCGATTTAAATTCAAGTATGCAGTAGAGCATTTCAAGGGTTGCTCAGACGCGATCTTGTAATAACAAGCTTGATTACGTCATAACAAGTGAATGATTTCCTTCTCGCTCTCACAAATACGACATAAATAAGCCAATCTGCCGATGATGGACATTACCACAACATTACCAGATCATTTGGGATGAAATGGAATAGTTAAGGAGGGAATTCGTTTCCTCTGATGGCAATGACTCCTGTGGATGAATGGTAGACTGGATCATTCCTGTAACTCAACAAAGGCTAAATATCCCTGAAAATTCAAATTATGTCACCGACGATACTGAAGGGGAACTATCCCATTGGAATGAAATAAGCTCCTATCAGTCAAATTACTACTTTAAAGATACCTTCCGATCACATATCAGCTCGAATAATCTCTCCGATACTTCAACATTATCTGTTATCCACTTCAATGCTAGAAGCTTAAAAAAAACACTATACAGAAATCATTGCGCTCATACAGAACTTGAATTTTCGCTTCACCGCAATTGGAATTTCCGAGAGTTGGCTGGACCCAGCCACGGAAGAACTTTATATCATTCCTGGTTATAAACCGTTTCCTCTGTCAAGGCAAAAACGTAAAGGAGGTGGGGTCATATTATATATTAGAGACGACATTATGAAATGCTCAGTTCGAGATGATCTTTCCACTATTGATCCTAATGGAGAATTTGAATCACTTTTTGTTGAAGCTACAGATACTCACAATTCTTACATAATAGGTATAATTTACCGACCTCCTGGGAAAAATGTAGATTACTTTAATACCAGGATCCTGGATACCCTCAATACATTAAAACCAGAAAAAAAGAAATGTGTCCTCATGGGAGACTTGAATATTGACCTTTTTAAGACATCTATACATGGACCATCTAAACAATTTTACGAAACTATGAAATCGTTTTATCTTTTTCCAAAAATTACTAAACCAACTCGTGTCAAATCACGTTCTGCGACCCTAATTGATCATATATTCACTAATTTCCACGAGGATGACCGTTGTTCTGGCATACTCCTCTCCGACATCTCTGACCATTTTCCAGTGTTCCATATCAGCCAATGTGACCATACCTTTACTACAAAAGAACAAACTATAGTATACCGTCTTATCAATTCGAATCAACAATGTTTATTTAAAGAAAAGCTAGAGAAAATTAATTGGAGCAATGTTACTGAGGAAGTTTTAAACGTAGATGAGGCTATGGGTACATTCATTGACAATTTTACCCCAATTTACGATGAGTGCTTCCCTGTCCGCACAAAATCTACTCCCAAACAAAAAATAAACAAACCTTGGATAACTCCCGGAGTTATTAAATCAATACACGAAAAAAACAAATTATATCGCCTACATTTAACCAATAAACAACCAGAAAATACTATGCAGTATAGGCTATATAGGAACAAACTGAACCATACACTGAGGCACGCCAAGAAAAAGTATTATGAAGATGAATTTAACAAACACAACAATAATATCAAAGAAACATGGAAGGTGATAAATAACTTAATGGAACGCCGAAAACAAAATACCATACCTAGCAATTTTATCATTAACGGAAACGAAACTACTAACTCATCGGAGATAGCTAACTATTTTAATGACTATTTCTGTTCAATCGCATCTGAACTAGCCACTAGAATACCTCCATCTCGGACTGATTTCAGAACCTTTTTTACACGGGATCATCCGGAGCAATTTCTCCTGAATCCCTGCACGCCTGACGAAATTAAAACAGTTATCGCGGAGCTAAAGAATGGATCACCCGGTATAGACGGTTTCCGCATGTCACTTCTCAAGCCTGTCTCTAACATTATAGCCAGTCCCCTGTCACATCTTGTAAATTTATCATTTGAACTAGGGACAATCCCGAACATCCTGAAGGTTGCCAAAGTCACACCTGTGTACAAATCTGGGGACAAAAACTTAGCCAGTAATTATAGACCCATATCTGTTCTTCCCTGTCTTAGTAAAATCTTCGAGAAATTAGTTGCTATTAGAATGACATTTTATTTGGAAGCATATGAAATTATCTCTCCCAGCCAATTTGGTTTCCGGGCTAATCATTCCACCTGTGATGCAGTGTCCTCATTATACGATAAATTAATTAATGCCAAAGAAGAATTTTTTTTTACCGTCGCTATGTTTCTTGATTTATCTAAGGCATTTGATACGGTCAATCATGATATACTGTTAGATAAACTTGAATATTATGGATTTCGTGGAATCGCTAACGACTGGTTTCGAAGCTATCTGTCATCCCGATCTCAACGCGTCTGTTACAACAATGTACTATCTACTTCTAGAAACATAAATTGTGGCGTGCCTCAGGGATCGATTCTTGGCCCTATTCTCTTCCTAATCTACATTAATGATATATGTAACGCATCTAACTGCCTAGATATTATTCTTTTCGCCGACGACACTAGCGCCATCTTATCCGACACTAATCATGAACATTTAATCGAAACAATGTCAAACGAACTCATTAAACTTCACGACTGGTTCTCATGCAATTTATTGTCTTTCAATGTGAAGAAAACCAAATATATGCTAATCAAACCAGCTAGATCTACTATTCATGTTTCACCTAAACTCATCATTGATGGCAATGAACTTGAATGCGTCAACACATTCAAATTTCTCGGAATCATCTTTAGCGACAAGTTAACGTGGCAGTCACATATTGGATCATTATGCTCAAAATTATCTAGAAATATAGGTATTTTAAACAATATCAAAAATTGTGTAAACAGAAAGACCCTGATAATTTTATATAACTCATTATTCTACTCTTACGTCTCCTATTGCAGCATGGTCTGGGCCAACACATATCCCACACACCTCCAGCCATTAATTATTCTGCAAAAAAGGCTTATTCGCATTGTAACATCCAGTACCAGGTTAGCACATACCGGAAACCTATTCTTGGAGCTAAATATTCTTCCTATACATACAATAAATGATTATCTTATTCTGATATTTGCGCACAAATTTTTCTATCATTCAGTCTTTCTTCCCTCCAGCTTGCAAAATTACTTCACTAAGCTATCTGCTATACACAACTATCCAACCAGACAGGCCAACCTTAATTTATACAGGCCGTTTTATAAATCGCAACTCTCATTCTATTCTTGTAAAATAAAGGGACCCCGATTATGGAATTCACTACCCGTCAGCCTGAAATCTTGCGCCTCCAAGTCTGTTTTTAAATCTCGCCTAAAAAAAATCCTGTTAAACAGTTTGTGACACGGTAACCTGGTATACGTAAACTCATTGTAACCGATGTCTTACCTAGTTATTTATTTACTCTGTACTCTCCTGCAATCTGTGAGTATCCATCCGATCTTCTTTATCACTAGTTAAGCATGCTCGGCTGTCTATCCAGCGCGTCACGTCTATTTATGTAATTTTGCAACAACTAAATGTTCTCGTCCTAAGCATTGATTTCTCGACAAATTAGCAATAGTGGTGCTTATATCTTATTCACCGCCTCTGTATATATAATAACATTTCCATGATTTGTATATAATTTTATTTCCACAAGAACTATATATAGTCCTATCGCTGAAATTAGCCTATGTATATTCACTTGTTAATTTCGGGATAGAACAAGCCCCCTGGGGTTTTATTCCCGCCACATATGCGGCTAACTACTCATTCCTGTATATTCTGCATATCTGTTTTCTCTTGCTGTGTGGTGAATAAATATTCATTCATTCATTCATTCATTCAAGGCAAAAGGGTTATGCTTAAAATGCACATCGATTGTCATCGACTGTAATGTAATGTCATAACTAAGTATCAATAAATATATTTTACAGAATATGTCCATCTTGCATATATAATTTCTAGTATCACGATCCTGAAATATTTATTTTCTTTTTTATTGTTGCGAAAACCACATTGGGTATGCTCTCACACAAGGCGCACTCTTGATAATCTCTGCGCTGTTATTAATACGTTGAAAGCGGATTACGTAACAATGACTCTTTCTTGTTACTACACTCTGAACATGGAATTTCAGTTTAGGACACGCATAAGATCCGATAAAGTCAACAATGAGAAGAGAGAGAAATAGATATGATGATGTTTACAGTATTTAAAATAATTAACCGAATGAGTTTCCATGGAGTTTACTATCTATACTAAGCTACATGAGTTTTCTGATGAGGGAAAGGACTGAATCACGGTGAGAAGTGAGAAAACAACAAAAGTCGGACGATTATATCGTGATGTGATTTGAATTGTCGGATACTAAATAAACTCCCAAGTCGATCTTCTGTATACACACGTTACGTGGGCAATTACGAGCTAATGGATTTTTTTATATCTGTTTTCATTTCCACCTATTCTCCAGAGGGATTGTCTAAGTATACAGAACGTACAATGTCGACACTTTTAATTAGAGAGGACATTAAAACGAACTACGAGAACAGCTTTTAGTGATACATAAATGTTATTTCAGGAAGGACTGGATGTATAGTTTAATCCGATGATACTTCAGGGTAACATTAAGCAGATTTCTCTATTTTCATAGAAAAAAATACATGAAAGCTAACTCAGTGTTAATGATTTCTGGTGTGTACTTGCCTTGGGTTAAAGGGGAGAGAGTTACGCGTGGCTGTTGTGCGATCACTGTTCTGTTGTACAACTCGAAATGTTCGCATGAGCGAATCGGCGAAGTGGGAATCCAAAATACATTCTCTTGTGGGTTTCTATTATAGAAGGTCTTTATGAGGAAAAAATCGACAAGGACCCTACACATATTTTACTCCGGGTTGAAAACACTGCGACGGTTTCGATTTCCATATGCAATAAGCATCTTAATATGGCTAAGTTCACTTTACATCGATATATGTAGAACGGCCATTTCCATATCCGATGCAGCATTCGTTAAACTGTCTGTTTTACCAGTTAGTTTTCATTGAATATTATTTTTGTCATATTCCTTATGATGCTCGGCGACATTTCTGCACAACATTTGATAAAATCCACATTTACTGAGACCAAATGAAGGTCACCATGGTTCAGCCATGTAGCATTTGGTTTTGCACCATGGTTTTAAAGGGGCAACCATAATATAGAAAGGGGCAATACAAGTATTGTCACAAGTTGAAGTAGCGACATCTGAGTAACGAATACATTTTCCAACCGACGCTAAAGATTCGTGACTCGTGTCGGAGCTTTCTTTGGATATGCTAACTGGGAAAACAATATCGCTAAACTGTAAGTTGTAAAACATTATTTCATAGTAAGGATGAGATACGAGGTTTTTTGGGTGGTCGAGAAATGTATGGACATCTGGACTCAACCATCAGCTCTCCTTTCTCCGCACTTACTGGAAAAGTCAGATCACCAGTCGGTCTCTTCCAGCCTTTAGCGGGAAGAACAAAATATGCATTCATATATAAAGTCGTTCGAATTTAGAATTAGAAGTAATAGGGGAACGTTCCGTCCAATCAATGAAATATTTGGTCCGTTCGTATTGAAAATATTAAGTGCTGATACTGCGAATATATATCTTGTGCCTTTGACTACGATCAAATTGTCAAGCTGTGACGAAATCAAAGGTGTTCGATTTGAACATATATTTTCCTCTGGTGTGTTGCGTTAATAAACCGAAAATATAATTTGCTCGTGTAAACTTGACATGCTATTAGCCTGAGAGAGAATATACTGAATCTTCGTATTCTGAACATTCCCCCAGTATAGAGAATGTTGGTATTTGTATGGTTTTGGTGATATTCCTGGGGTTTGCTAGAAGATGGAACAGTATTCCCGGCGGTTCTACATATATTTTATTCCGAATTTAAAATTTTCTAACGTTTAGAAATTATCTTGATTGTTATCGTACGTAGTTATAAATGCTTCGTCAAGGGGAATAATCCCTGGACGTGGGGAAACCGTTATTCTCTCTAAATCTTTATGAATATCTTGATTTATATCTGATATTAATTATAGTAAATGTAAATGACCACAGTTCCATGGAGTCTGTGGAGTTCTGCAATAACGAGTTGGGATGCCTCGCCTCATTATCTGTTCTGATCACCAGCTCGTCAATAATTGCACCAATCAAACGTCCTATATTTCTGTGGGTTTAAGAATTCCGTATCAAGACGACGACAGTGGCTGGAACTCTTTGTTTGCAGGTTGTTTGGTCTGTCATTTATTTATAGCCACCTTGAATTCGTTCTCTCATCGAAGAATATTCTTAAAAAAACTAGTGGCAGTGGATTACCGTATTGGGTATTATATATGGAAATATTAATAGCTTTCAGGCGAGAATGCTAGTTCTATGATGATAAAAGATAACAAGCTGTATAAATTTAAAAAGCTAAATGATAAAAGCTGAATGGTATTCGAACAGTGAATTAAAACCCTTCTGTATAATGTTTATCTACTCATCATTTAGATGAGTTTATGATAGAAAAGTGCAAGCGCCGATACAGCATAGAACGTCGATGCCCCTGCAAAAAAGCGCTACCGATCAAGGTTAGATGGACACAATTGCTGATTCTCCTCTTCGATTTAAATCCAAGTATGAAGTGAAGCAGTTCAAGGGTTGCTCAGACACGACACTGAACATTATTATCACATTCGTCTTGTTATAACAAGCTTGATTACTGATAATAGGAGAATGATTTCCTTCTCGCTGTCACAAATACGACATAAATAAGCCAATCTGTGGTTGATGGACATTACGGAACCATTTGTCTAAATTAACGTCCAAGAATTGAAATAACATTTATTGAATGTCATCCTAATATTAAATTGATAAAACACTAACTAGAAATGGGATATGAAGGCTTGAAATTTCATTTGAGATAAAATGGAATATTTAAGGAGGGAATTTGTTTCCCCTGATGGCAACGACTCCTGTGGATGGATGGTAGACTGGATCATTCCTAACTGAACAAAAGGCAAAAAGGGTCATGCTTAAAATGTACCTCGATTGTCTTGACTTCAAGGTAATTACAAGCGTCTATCCGTCATTCATAATTCAGCCGTCGTCCATTAGAGAATATCCGCGTCCATAATCCAAAGACCTATTCCATATTCCATATAACAGTATTAGCACAATCATAGTATACATAAACATAGGCTTGTCATACAGTAAGTGTATTCATAACTATATTTTCAGAATATGATCATCTTGCATCTATATTTCTAGTCACACGATACTGAAATATTAATTTTGTTTTTTGATGTTGCGACAGCCACGTTGGATATGCTTGCAAACAAGGCACACCCTTGATAATCTCTGCGCTGTTATTAATACCTGGAAAACAGGCTTCGTAACAGTGCCCCTTTCTTGCTACTACACTTTGAACATGGAATTTCAGTTTCGGACACACATTTTCAGTTTCGGACACACACTCTTTCAATTAATGACAATAAATAATTTCAAGTTCAAAAGTTTCGTCTGCATGCCGATCTGAAATTTCAGGGATTAGGTGTTAGCAATCACACTTTTGAACTACCATTTTCCATTTCCTCTACCCCATCATATAAATCTTTGAACACGGAATTTCAGTTTCGGACACACATAATAACCGATAAACTCAACTATGAGAGAGACATCGGTTCACTGATAGAACACGTTAGATATGGTAATTGTTGCAGTATTTACCGTCGTTAACCAAAATACCTGACTGATTGAGTTTTCTGATGGGGGGAAAGGATGAGAAACGAGAAAACAACAAATTCGGATGATGTACCTTGAATTGTCAGATACTAAATAAAATCCCACGTCGAGCTTCTTTATACACACGTTACGTGGACAATTACGAGCTAATGGTTTTTTAAAATCTGTTTCACTTCCACCTATTCTCCAGAGGAATTGTCTGTTAATACAGAACGTACATTATCGATACTTTTAATTAGAGAGGATATTATAACGAACTAAGAGAATAGCTTTTAGTGTTACTAATTGTATTATGGGAAGACTGGATTTATAGCTTAATCCGGAGGCACTAGGGGAAACATGCAGCGGATTCCCTTGTTTTTAAATATAAAGCAAAATATGAAAGTTAACTCGGTGTTAATGATGTCTGGTGTGGAATCGCCTTGTTCAGATAGACGAGAGCTTGACGCGTGGCTGTTGTGTGAGCACTGTCCTATTGTATAACCTGGAATGTTCACATAAGCGAATCGGAAAAGTGGGAATGTTCCCAAGATACATTCAGTTGTGGGTTTCCTCAAAGATAATCAGTGATTAAGATTTTAAAATAGGAATCTTTTCAACTGATAAGCTGAAAGAAAAAGAATTCTCCCACCAAACGGTCATAACAAACAGACAAACAAATTTCATAGGAAGATATAGGGGTCGCTGGTTCGAATCCCGCTCGGGACGCGATCAATTTTCTGCACTAGAATCTGTGCTATACTAAGATAGTGTAATCCCAAAATAACGAAAATACTGTTAAACAAATCTTAGTTAATTACACAATGCTGTTGGTCACTCCATATTGAAAAATATAAAGCGCTTCCTCTGAATAGAGACTCCGGTGTGCCTTTGAGTACCTATAAATGTGAACCTCTCGAGCCGCGAAGAAAGAACCGCTACATTTACTTATTGCAGATATGATTTTTTTTTTATTGTAAGAGGTCTTTCGGAGAAAAATATCCCCACTGGTCCTACAAATATTTTACACGGCGTTGAAAAGACTATAGTTTATAAATTTTCTTTATTATAATCTCATGTGGTTATTATTTGGCATGGCAGGACAATTACATTCTGAACGTGGGCAAACTTGAATCCTCCCTCGATCAATCTTTTGGGGATGAGTTGATATGAACTGAAATAGCTGTGAATGACATCAACTCCCTGTTGTCCGTGTATTTTTTTTTGCAATAACAACGACAATTGGTAGGTTTCGTTACGTTATCTGTATAGATTATCCCGGAAATCACCAAATAATAAGATTCTCGAATCATTTCGAATTGATCTAAGTCAAGAGGAAAACCTGCTGGAAATGTTGGTTTGCAGTTGGATTTGTCGGTCGTTTATAGCCACCTTGAATTCATCTTCTTATCGAGAAAACAACAACAACAACAAACAATAGCTGCGAAATTACCGAATTTTGTATCTTATTGACATTGCCTGCCAGAATGCGCGTTCTTCTATGCTGAAAGAGGATAACCTGTAGCTCAGCATAACAATTAATGATGTTGAGTTAGAGCTGACACCATATGTCCCCAACACCCTTTATCGGTGTTGGCCAACTTCATTATTTGGTGTTGAGCCAGTTAAGTATTAACATTATCAGTTAACACCAATGGTGTTGAGTCATTTTCAAAACTCTGTATTGGTATTGACCAACACCATTATTTGGTGTCGAACTGGTCTCAACACCATTTCTTGATGTTGAAATCGGTCAACAGCATTTCGCAACGCAAAGAAATGATTTTGACCAGCTCTCAACACAAATAAACGGTTCATACACCATGTAAGCATCACGAGACAATGCCTACAACACCCGTCATTCGTAATTCAGACAACAATATGTCTAGACGTGAGCCTTTTCAGCTGCACAAAGACTCGGACAATAGCTTCCCACATGACGTAAGCACCATTTTTCAAGCAGTGTGGTATAGACACACAATTGTTGTTTCTCCATCTAGACTTCAATTCAAGAATGGAGTAGAGCAGCTCAAGACACGACACTGGCCATTATAATAACAATCGTCTTGTAATAGCAAGTTTGATTATAAGTGAATAATTTCCTCCTCGCTGCCACAAGTACGACAAAGATAAGCTAATGTGTCAGTGATGAAAATGGTTATAACTGAACCATTTGCCCAACTTAATGTCCAAGAACTGAACAAACATTTGTTGACTCAAACATGTCATACCAACATTGAATTGAAATATAAACACGTTAGAAAATGGCATTCAAAAAGCTTGAAATTTCACTTTCATTTTAGATAAAATGGAACGTTTCCTTGGTTTTCAGTGACTCCTATGGATGAATGGTTGACTGGCTCTTTAACAAAAGGCAATAAAGGGCTATGCAAGGCACAACAATCGATTGCGCTCATGTGGGAACGTATACTAAATAAATTTCCAAGTCAATCTTTTGTAAATATATTTTACATGGACAATCACGAACTATTGGATTTTTTCAGTCTTTATTTCCAGAGGATTTGTCTATGAATACAGAACGTGCATTGTCGATACTTATTGATTAGAGAGGATATTATAGCGAACTACGAGAATAGCTCCGAGTGTTAATTAAATGTTATTTCAGGAAAGACTGGATTTATAGCTTAATCCGATGGCACTTCAGAGAAACATGCAGCAGATTCCCCTGATTTTTTAATAGATAAAATATAAATGAAAGCTAACTCGGTGTCAGTAATGTCTGATGTGAAAGAGGCTGGTTCGGATAGACGAGAATTTGACGCGTGGTTGTAGCGCGAGCAGTGTTTTATTGTATAATTCGAAATGTCCGCATGACTGAATCGGCAAAGTTGGAATGTGTCCAAGATACTTTCTGGTGTGGGTTTCATCAAAGGCAGTTCATGATTAGGATTCTAAAATAGGAATCCTTTCAACGTATATAAGCTTGGAGAAAAAAAAACTCTCCCACAAATGGCCATAACATTCAAAGATTTTACTGATATGAACTTGAATATGTAATGTAAATTACCTAAATTCCCTGTTGTCCGTGTGATCGAATTTGGTATATCTTATTGAAAATTTAAATAGCCTGCTTCCATGCGAGATTGCGAGTTCTATGCTGAAAGAAGAAAACCTGTAAAATAAATCTGATCAAGACGGTTAAATACTTATGGTATTCATACTTTGATGCGAAATAATTCTATTGAATGTTCAGCGAACTTTCAGTTCGATCCTGTTTTGGTATAAAAATTTGAGCGCCGGTTCAGCATAATAGTATTGTCGCACCAAGAAAATGCTATCCTTGAAAATGGTGTTAAGACCAAAAAAAATTTGATGTTGAACACAACACCATTAACTGATGTTGAGATAGAACCTACACCAGCCATACGTCCTCAACACCCTTTATCGGTGTAGGCCAACACCATTATTTGGTGCCAGTGGCAACGGTGTCGAGTCATTTTAAATGCCCTGTATTGGTATTGACTGATACAATTAGATTACACCACATATAAGGGAAAGCTTTCTTGATGTTGGAATCGGTCAACAGCATTTCGCAAAGCAAAGAAGTAATGTTGACGAGCTCTCAACACCAAACATGTATGCACCATATTCCTAGCGGTGTGGTAGACACACAATTGTTGCTTCTCCATCTAGACTTCAATTCAAGAATGGAATAAAACGTTATTTCATATTGAGGATGAGATACGAGGTTTTGAGCGGTCAGAAAATGTATGGACACCAGGGTTCAACCTTAGCTCTCCCTTCTCCACTCCTCACTGGGAAAGCTAGTTCACCAGTCGGTCTCTCCCAGTCTTTAGCGAGAAGAACCAATCGGATTTAGTATTGGAAGTAACAGGGGAACGTTCCGTCCAACCGATGAAATATTTGGTCAGTCCGTGTTAAGTGCTTAGTGCGAATATAGATCTTGTGCCTTTGACTACGATCAACTTGTCGAGCTGTGAAAAAACAAAACTGTTCGATTTGAACGTATATTTTCCTCAGGTGTGTTGTGTATATAAATCGAAAATATAATTTTCTCGGGTAAACTTGACAAGTTATTGCTTCAGAGAGAATATGCTGAATTTTCGTACCGAGTATAGAGATAAGTAAAACAATATTACGAGTGTTAGAAAATTGGCAGTTTTGGTTTCGCAAGTCTTGGCGATATTCTTAGGAGTTCGGTAGAAGATAGAACGGTATTCCCAGCGGGTTGACAGATATTTTACTCGGAATTTAAAATTCTCTAACGTTTAGAAATAAATCTAATTGTTATCGTACGTAGTTATTTATGCTTCGTCGAGGAGTATACATTCTGAATGTGGGGAAACCGTTCTCTCTGAATCTTTAAGGCTAATTTAATTTATATCTGATCTTAACTATCATAACCGACAATTATTACAATTCCATGGTGTCTTTGGAGTTTTGCAATAACGAGTTGAGATGCCTGGCCACATTATCTTTTCTGATCAACAGCTCGTCAATAATTGCACCAGTCAAGCGTCCTATATTTCTGTGTATGTAAGAATTGCGGGTCAAAACGACGACAGTGGCTGCAACTGTTTGTTCGCAGGTTGTTCGGCCTGTCATTTATTTGTAGCCACCCTGAATTCGTTCTCTCATCGAAGGATATTCTTAAGACAACTATAGTAACAGCTAATTACCAAATTGGGTATATTGGAAATATTAATAGCTTTCAGGAGAGAATGTGAGTTCTTCTTTGATGATAAAATACAACAAGCTGTATAAATTTAAAAAGCTAAATGATCAAAGCTCAACGGTATTCGAACACTGAATTAAAATCCTTCTATATAATGGTTATGGCATCATCATTTATATGGGATTATGATAGAAAACTGCGAGCGCCGATACAGCATAGAACTTTGGTGCACTTACAAGGAAGCTCCATCGATCAAGGTTAGATAGACACACAATTGCTGATTCTCCTATTCGATTTAAATTCTAGTATGCAGTAGAGCAATTCAATGGTTGCTCAGACATGACACTGGTCATTATAATCACATTCGTCTTGCAATAACAAGCTTGTTTACCTCATAACAAGTGAATGATTACCTTCTCGCTCTCACATATACGACATAAATAAGCCAATCTGCCGTTGATAAACATTACCACAACGGAACCTGTCATCCTAGTATTGAATTGATAATTAAAGGCGACATTAAAGGCTCGCGGAAAACGATGCCGGAGTATTGATAAGAAGTCATATGAGCCCACAGACCAATATTCTGACTGCATACTTACAAAAACATCACAAGAACCAAAAGTGATCCCGGTGATGATTTGTATCCAAGTCACGCTTTTATTGTACCTTTTCATGTGGTCATATTGAACGGCATGCCGGCACGGCCCTAGCTCACTAGAAAATGGGATCTGAAAGACTGAAATTTCATTTGGAATAAAAAGGAATAGTTAAGGAGGGAATTTGTTTCCTCTGATGGCAATGACTCCTGTGGATGAATGGTAGACTGGATCATTCCTATAACTCAACAAAGGCAAAATGGCTATGCTTAAAATGCACATCGATTGTCGTAAGTATATCAATAAGTATATTTTACTTACATATACACATTTACTTGCACATATAATTTCTAGTCACACGATCCTGAAATATTTATTTTAATTTTATTGTTGCGAAAGCCACATTGGATATGCTTCCACACAAGACGCACTCTAGATAATTTCGGAGCTGTTATTAACACGTTGAAAACAGGCTTCGTAACAGTGCCCCTTTCTTGCTACTACACTTGGAACATGGAATTTCAGTTTCGGACATACATAGGATCCGATAAATTCAACAATGAAAAGAGAGAAAAATAGATATGGTAATGTTTGCAGTATTTACCGTCTTTCACTAAAATAACTAACCGAATGAGTGCCCATGGAATTTACTATCTATACTAAGCTACATGAGTTTTCTGATGAGGGAAAGGTCTGAATCACGGTGAGAAGGGAGAAAACAACAAAGTCGGACGATTACATCGTGATGTAATTTGAATTGTCGGATACTAAATAAATTCCCAAGTCGATCTTCTGTATACACGTTACATGGACAATTACGAGCTAATGAATTTTTTTATATATCTGTTTTCATTTCCACCTATTCTCTAGAGGAACTGTCTAAGTATACAGAACGTACAATGTCGATAGTTTTAATTAGAGAGGATATTAAAACGAACTACGAGAACAGCTTTTAGTGATACTTAAATTTTATTTCAGGAAGGACTGAATGTATAGCTTAATCCAATGGCACTTCAGGGTAATATGTACCAGATTTCCCTGTTTTTTAGAAAAACATACATGAAAGCTAACTCTGTGTAACCGCCGTTCAAATATATCCAACATTACCCAACTATTTAAATCCCATCAACGGAGACATCGCAGCCATGGTTGGCGAAAGTTTAATAGTTCGATGATTCACGATCATATCACTTTAAATTACTTAGTGGGTTTAACTAACACACCCAACAGTATACATAGCTTACGTACAGTTCTGTATGCGTTACCTCTGAGAGCTTTAGATCAAATAGCCAGAGATATACAACAATCTGCGTCTTCAAGAAATATAATACCACCAAAATTCAGTAAAGTATGTCAAGATATAGCGTATTTTCGGTTGTATCGTCCAGTGAACATAATGAGAACATCTCAAGATCGGCTTTTCTTGAAACTCAACTACTTAGATAAAGGACTGGACATCATTAATTTACCTCGAATCCTGAATGATCCAGAGGTACGCAACGCTGTACCAAACTATTTTAAGTTTACAGAACCTCCTTGCATTTCATATAAGTACACTAAATCTATAGCCACCAAAATATTCAATTACTCCAATGCTGTCCAGGAGTTTGACTGGAACTTATACACGTCAGGAGGCTATAGTTGTGATTGTGAATCGTCGAACTTTATCTATACACCATGCAAACATATTGTGACTGTTGACCTTGATGTGGTGAGTGATAAGGATCTGAAATTACTCCTGATGAAAGGAACTAAATATAGAGAGCCAAGAAGAATAAATCTGAAGGCCGACCAGAAGATAGTCCTGTCTGCATTGGAACAGTACGTTATTGATTGGTCTAGGCGAGAAAAAGTTGAACCTACAGTACTCGCTGATTGACTGGCCCTCACCAAGAGCAAGGTCGTTGAAACAATCCGCCATATTGACAGAAGTACTCTTCCCCAAGCAAAACAAGTACTGAGAAGCCTCAATTCGCAAGAAGTTCTAGCAAATCTCCAGAGTAAATTCGTCATAGTCCCAGCAGACAAAGCTCCGAATAATATAATATTCATATGTAAATAATACTATTACCAGGTGCTGGTTAAAGAATTGAGTGTAGACATATCTTCATCAAATACGCCTACTTACTCCCAAACTGCATTTACTCTGGAAGATTTATTTAACAATCACAAAAAGTTTCTCAGGGAAAGAGGTATTTGTCTTCCAACCAATCATAACGACATACCAAAAATATACTGGACTCCCAAAATGCATAAATCACCATACAAAGCTAGATTCATAGCTGGTTCTAGAAGCTGCACCACCAAGCTTCTTTCAACCCTATTGACGAGGGCCCTTCAGGAGGTAAAAGCATTTTGGGAAAGGTATTGCGCCACTATTTCTAAGAACTCTGGCGTTGAATGTATCTGGATATTGAAAAACTCAAAATGTCTTACGAAAGAACTTGATGCTAAAGATCACATACCGTACAGACATGTATCCACATGGGATTTCTCGACTCTCTATACTACAATCCCTCATCAGGACCTTATTGACCGTCTAAGTTCGTTAATAGTATCTGTGTTCAAGAAAACTGATCGTAGATATATTGATGTCGGAAGCCACAAAGCATTCTTTAGCTCTACTACATACAAGAGATATCATTCATGGGATGTTTCTTTGTTTATAGAGTTGCTTGAATTTCTCATTAAAAATATCTATGTGAAATTTGGCAACACAATATATCAGCAGTATATAGGTATTCCAATGGGTACTAATTGTGCACCCCTGTTGGCTGACCTGTATCTGTTCTCTTATGAATATGACTATATGCAGGCGCTTTCAAAACCGATCCATTCAAAGCCCGTTCCTTCTCATTCACCAAACGCTATATAGACGATCTTCTCGCTGTGGATAATCGCTATATAAATGACGCAGTGAAGGATATATATCCACCTTCACTGGATTTGAAGGAAACTACAGATAGCCCTACAGGCACATCATATTTAGATCTATATCTCTATAAAAATGAAGCGGGCATTCTCTCTCGTCGACTTTATGACAAAAGAGATGATTACAATTTCGACATCGTAAACTATCCCTTTCTGGACAGTAATATTCCAGTGGGACCTGCATATGGCGTATACATATTTCGCTTAGTAGCATTTGCTAGATCCTGTGTTAAATGTGATGATTTTAATCAACGTCACAAAACATTGTTGCAGAAACTTATAAAACAGGGCTATTCCACCAAGCGCCTCCACTCAAAGTTTTCAAATTTGGCGATACATATCGCATGCTGATAGCAAAATACGAACGTAGCGTGCAAGATCTATGGCGCTACGTTTCGTAACGTGTCTAATTCCGCTTAACCCGGGGCTAGGGGCCGTATGAACCCATGTACTTCAAGATCCTCATGGTACTCATATGAACAGTCACAATCAAAGCGTGACTGAGATACATCATTCTTTAGATGACGACTTTACAACGAATATTATGGATTAAGAATACTGATCAGCGATACGGATTTGATATTTTTGGAACATCATCATGTCTTGCCGGCATCAGTGAAAACTGTTGACCGCTTCTCTCTTGCAAGAAACAAGCCTATGTTTATGTATACTATGATTGTCTTTTTGAATTTGGTGCTAATACGGTTATATGGAATATGGAATAGGTCTTTGGATTATGGACGCGGATATTCTCTAATGGACGACGGCTGGATTATGAATGACGGACTAGACGCTTGTAATTAATGATGTCTGGTGTGAATTGCCTTTGGTTAAAGGGAGAGAGAGAGTGTTTTACGCGTGGCTGTTGTGCGATCACTGTTCTGTTGTACAACTCGAAATGTTCGCATGAGCGAATCGGCGAAGTGGGAATCCAAGATACATTCTCTTGTGGGTTTCTATTTTAGCAGGGTTGTAAACACTACGACGGTTTCGATTTCAATATGCAATAAGCATCCTAATATAGTTAAGTTCACTTTATTTCGATATATGTAGATCGGCCATTTCGATATCCGATGCAGCATTCGTTAAACTGACTGTTTTATCAGTTAGTTTTCAGTTTCAGTTTATTTTTGTCATATTCCTTGTGATGCTCGGTGACATTTCTGCATAACATTTGTGGAGATCCACATTCACTGAGATCAAATGAAGGTCACCATGTTCCAGCCATGTAGCATTTGGTTTTGCAACATGGTTTTCACATATAAAATCGTTCGAATTCGCGGGACTTGCACAATACACGGTTCAGGCCTCGGCCGCTAGGATCGCCTTTGTCTTTATTTCCGCTTTATCCCACTTCTATCGTGTGCTAGGCAGAGCTCAGTAGGCTGGCCGATCGTTTCGCTTGAACGCGTAGCGGGCGATAACTCTCCGTAATAACCACCGCCCAACCGCCAGGATCGCGGCGAACGACATTTCCAGTTTATCGAGAATATAAATATAAAAAATATAAAACCGGCCCGCGGGATGATTGAAATAGTATAAACGTTTCCGTTCCGGGTCGTCTATATTTTGGAAACATTCAAGTGATATTCCTGATGTCGTTAGAAGATATAACAGTATTCCCAGCGGTTCTACAGATATTTTACTCCGCATTTAAATTTTCCAACGTTTAGAAATTATCTTGATTGTTATCGTACGTAGTTATTAATGCTTCGTCGAGGGGAATAACCTCTGAACGTGGGAAAACCGTTCTCTCTAAATCTTTAAGAATATCTTGATTTATATCCGATACTAATTAAGGTAACTGTAAATGACCACAATTCCATGGTGTCTGTGGAGTTTTGCAATAACGAATTGGGATGCCTCGCCACATTATCTGTTCTGATCACCAGCTCTTCAATAATTGCACCAGTCAAGCGTCCTGTATTTCTGTGGATGTGAGAATTCCGGGTCAAGACGACTACAGTGGCTGGAATTGTTTGTTTGCAGGTTGTTTGGTGCGTCATTTATTTATAGCCACCTTGAATTCGTTCTCTCATCGAAGAATATTCTTAAGAAAACTCGTAGCAGCTCATATATTGGGTATGATATATGGAAATATTAATAGCTTTCAGGCGAGAATGCGAGTTCTTCTATGATGATAAAAGATAACAAGCTGTATAAATTCAAGAAGCTAAATGATCAAAGCTCAATGGTATTCGAACAGTGAATTAAAACCCTTCTGTATAATGTTTATCGAATCATCATTTAGATGAGTTTATGATAGAAAAGTGCAAGCGCCGATACAGCATAGAACGTCGGTGCCCCTGCAAAAAAGCGCTACCGATCAAGGTTAGACACAATTGCTGATTCTCCTCTTCGAGTTAAATCCAAGTATGCAGTAGAGCAGTTCAAGAATTGCTCAGACGCGACACGGGCCATTATTATCACATTCGTCTTGTAATAACAAGCTTGATTACTGATAATATGAGAATGATTTCCTTCTCGCTCTCACAAATACGACATAAATAAGGCAATCTGTGGTTGATGGACATTACGGAACCATTTGTCAAAATTAACGTCCAAGAACTGAAATAACATTTATTGAATGTCATCCTAATATTGAATTGATAAAACACTAATTAGAATGGGATATGAAAACTTGAAATTTCATTTGAGGTAAAATGGAATAGTTAAGGAGGGAATTCGTTTTCTCTGATGGCAGTGACTACTGTGCATCAGTGGTAGACTTGATCATTCCTAACTCGACTTAACAAGAGGCAAGAAGGGTTATGCTTAAAATGTATCTCGATTGTGTGGACTTCAACGTAATGTCATACAGTATATATATGAATAACTATATTTTACAGAATATGATCCTCTTGCATCCATACTTCTAGTCAGACGATCCTGAAATGACATCTTATTGTGTATGTTTTAGTTAATGATATACTAACTTTTACTAACCCAAGAGGGCCCTGGGTTAGATAAGCACTGCTTACCAGGTGTTCGGTTGTAACTTTTACCCTCTATAAATAAAGTTTTTATTATTATTATTATTATTATTATTAAATGTTCATTCTTTTCTCAACGTTGTGTAAAGTAGTTGTCACAACCACATTATTCTGTGCTTCAGGAAATAGACGATAAGTTACGGAAAGACTTGAAGGATAAAACAAATTGACAAGCTTAACCAAGTATTTAATGGACGATTGAACATCGTTTGGTCATTCCCCACCTTGATGGTCTCTAGGCTTACTGGCAGGACTTACATTCCTAAAAATTATTCATTCTAGGCTATACTCACCCTCTCACTCACGATGGAAAGACATCTTGCACGGACATACTTCCTCAGATATCAGGAGTAAAACCACAAGTGAAGCTGAAATTAATAATAACAATAGCACTTCAGAGACCCCTCCCACATAAGTGATATCAGCTGCATCTGCTTCTCAATGCAACCAACCCATCTTTTACTCCAAGGAAAGTACCAAAAAGAGAACGCAATATTACATAACCCCACTCATGATCAAGACACTGTCAGAAATGCCTCCTAAAAACATGCCGATTAATCACGAACCTTCCTTTGCCACGAACACCGTCAACAGTGGACATGATAGAGCACCCAATATTAGATCCTGCATCCTGCAGATTTATCCCGTCTGAGTTTTACATGTAAGTCACAAGGTTAATCACCTCTCTCTTGCAATCTGTTCTATCGTTGGAATCTTTAAATAGTCATTTCTCTTGATCTGTTATTGTTAAGTCTAATATATAGAAACAGACCAAATAAGATGAATGACGAAGATGAAACCTATTGTTGATACGGTCAAAACATATTGAGATCATGGAAAGTATGAAAAAAGGCACCGGCATAACGGCTAGCCGCTAATGATTGTAAACCCTCAAGTAAAGTTTCCATCAAATGAAAGACCATTGCAAACAGCGTGGGAAAATATTTATTGTAATTTTTACGATTTTATTACACAGAGTAAACTGCAAATAAAGCATGGTATTCTATGGTGGTCTGTTGCAATCATATCTATGTCCAGTGACGTCACACTGCCTTAAAACATATATTTCAAACTGTGCATGCACTTTCCAATGCTTGATTCAAGCTTATGGTGTGTGTACTTTGAGTTTCAACACGGACTCAGTGTTCCAATATGCATGTTTCACCAAAATCTGGGAGATGGTAACTCATAAGTGTCAAGTCAATTTGAATCTTGCATTTAATTTCCCCGATTTTGGTGAAACATGCACATTGGAACAGTGAGTCTGTGTTGAAACTCAAAGTACACACACCTTAAGCTTGAATCAAGCATTGGAAAGTGCATGCACAATTTGAAATATATGTATTAAGGCAGTGTGACGTTACTGGACCTAAATATGATTGCAACAGACCACTATAGAATACCATGCTTTATTTGCAGTTTACTCTGTGTAATAAAATCGTAAAAAATTACAATAAATATTTCCGACACTGTTCGCAATGGTCTTTCGTTTGATGGAAACTTTACTTGAGGGTTTACGATCACTTTAAAACACATACCAGTAACGAATACTCGGTATACGATATTTCTTCTGACGCTGGTTATGATTAGTTTGTGACGTCTTGTTCCAGATGGTTTCCACATTGTCAAAATTGTTGCAATGCTTGTACATATAATATGTTATCCGTATATTATAGTCTCGGTTTCTTGCCTGAATGATGGTGACATCATGCTCATGTTAGCTATTTGTGATAAATCTGTTCAACGCTCAGTACTGGTGTTCGGCTCTCTAGAATTCCATAAGCGGTCTCGATGAACCATACAGTAACAGTTATTGAAAATGCTTGTCCGTAGTCCACAGATAAGCTCTTAATGACTGATGGTTCCTAGGAACATTATACACCCGTTTACATTTGGTTTGATCAGGGGTTGATTTGGCGTGATAGAGGCTAAAAGCAAGTAGAGGACGTTCCTTTCCAGAGGTTTAATTTTTTCTAATGTTCAGTATTTATTCGTCAGGTTCAGAAAAGATAATATATGAAGAAACTATAAGAAAATATTAAGATATAACAGCCATATGGATAATAGCCATAACACTGAATATACAGGGAAAGTTATCTGTTTTCTGGCTTGAAGCTCAGCAAATCAAATTTCATGTCAAATGTTTCCCTTTATTCTACGTAATACCAGACACATATAATTCTTGTTGAATATGTAATATAAACGGGGGGTCACCATGTTCTTATAGATAATAGTTTCGAAGGTTCATTTATAATGTTTTTACAAGTTTGCCAGATTGTTGAAAGTAAAAACGGATGAATTCTGGGAGGCTCCACAAGCACAGGTTCCATAATCTCAGGAGCACTCTGTGCTCTCCAACGGTTTAATCCAAAATGCCCACTTTTTCATGAGCCCTACCCCATTATCGAATCGCCATCAATACGCATAAATGGTTCTGTTGCGTCAGAGCCCAGTATTGTCTTTTATCATACTTCGAGGTGTCTGGGCACTTTTACTAGGCAATTCATTCTGTTGTGAAAAATTCAACAAATCTCTATGTTATACTCATAAAAAGGCTTGGAAATGAACATCCTCTACTTCCTTCATGCTGTACAATATAGTACATTCCCACAATGGAGTAGGTGGAAGAGAACGGGAAGACTAAAGATTTTGATCACCCATCATTGTTCCCAAATATGTTTTCGTCTCATGAACTTGATGATACTGTCGAGTATATTTACTGATTTCTCCTGGCTAGTCCAGACTATAGACATCCGCAAAACATTATCGAAGATTAAGACTGTTACTCAGGACAATGCCCAAAAGATAGTTGAAAGATCCAGAACGGGGACGGTAAAACCCAACTTAGATAATGATTAATGAACTAACGGGTTATCCGTTTGTCCCCTTTCAGCACAACGACACGTTGGCCTAGATTTGCCTATAGTGTACTGAATATGTGATATCACCTATCTACTTTAGATGTAGCGGGTATAACTGTGATATTATTGTTAAATTTGTATATGTAATTACGTTGTTATTTCTAGCAATGGTGGTTTGTGACACCGCCATAAGATTAAGAGACGACCTATTTCATATGGGATATAACTAAGTATTTCTGTACCACAGGTAGGCAGGTGAATTCTATTGTAGTTAATAAAGCATTCGCTGTGAACACCGTTCATCAATATTTTATATTATACTGTTTTATCTCTATGTAAGGAATGAAACATTCGATTTAGTTGAGCTAATCTCAGCGAGTATATCATCCATGTAAAAGGGATAGGATAGTAATGCTTGTTTCACCAACCATAACCTCTTCGAGTGTCATGCATGTCTTTTAAGCATTTTACGGTTTGGCATAGTTTTGAACATGGCAACGATTTGAGTGCCCAAACCAGATTTTTTCTGAGCTTTTAGCATTTCTTGGAATCGTATTTGTGTGTCTCAAGTAGTGAACGTGTTGACAGTATCAGTTTCAAACCATATTGCTGTAAACGTATAAAGACGTTCTCTAGATCGGTAAGGTGTTCTTCAAACGTTTGAGAGTAAACTAGAATATCGTCTATATAAACAAAGAAAATTGTGTTTGATGCGTCTCGCCGACATATGAAGTTGTAGGGCCAAATTGCTCCTAAATGAACAAAGCAGAGCACTGTTTAAGCGCGTTTATAGATCCCACCGGTAAATAACTTAACCGAAGGTTTAATTTACAGACACAAACGTTTGAGGTTGACGGATGAAAATATGTCCAACACTAAAAGGATGGCCTGTGAGAACAGACAAGAACAATATTGTCCATTGTCTACAAAAGATTTCCTTTAGACTGAGACATTGGCCTGTGAGTATAGACCAGAAATTTATTGTCGCCCGTGATTGTTGAAAAGTGAAGGGACATGTCGACAAAAACGTTCTGCCCTGTACTCTCAAGTCAGTGTCTTAGTTCAGCGCGAATCTTTGATATGGCTCATAGACAATAGATTTCACAATGTTTTCTCAAACCAGTGTTGGATTTTCCCGTCTGTCCTCTCAGTAGTTTAGCTTGAAGGAAAACTTTGTCGGTGTTGACGATTATCAATAAATTTATAGTCTCTTCTCTCAAGACAGTGTTTTCAAATCTCATTCTGATGGAAAACCTTGGTCATCATTTTTTCAACAATCACGGGCGACAATAAATTTCTGGCCTGTAGTCGCAGGCCACTGTCTCAGTCTATCAGTCTAGAGAAAATCTTTTATGGCTAATGGACAATACATTTCTTGTCTGTTCCCGCAGGCCATTGTTTTAGTGTTAAGAATATTTTGCTCATTGTCGAAAGCAGACAACAATGTTTTGGCATGTTCTCTCAAACCAGCTTTGAATTTTCTTGCCTGTCCTCTAAATGATTTCGTTCAAAGGAGAATTTTTCGGTGTTAGCAATAAATTGCTAGACTGTACAATCAAGCCAGTGTTTCTAAATTTAATTCCGATGGAAAACTTTTAATCACGGACGACAATAAATCCCTGTCCCTTTATTTGGTTATAAGTGAAACTTTGATGGTGCCGGGTCAGTAAATTTCAGGCCTATATTCCCAAGTGTTTCAGTGTCGAAAGAAGTATGTTCCGCAACAGTATGGCCAGGTAGTAATAAATTCATTCACAAAACTGAACTTAATTTCGCTATAATGAAGTATATCCAGGTTTATGAGAACTCTTGTTTACACAAAATACCTTAATGATAGGCTTTATTCATACCCGACCATGAATAGTGGAGTTCACACCACTGTCGTGAGTTATACTCACAGTAGTGTTATCTTCATGTTATATAGTTTCAACCGTATGCTTGCTTAGGAATGAATGAATGAATGAATGAATATTTATTCACCACACAGCAAGACAAAACAGATATGCAGAATGTACAGGAATGAGTAGTTAGCCGCATATGTGGCGGGAATAAAACCCCAGGGGGCTTGTTCTATCCCGAATTAACAAGTGAATATACATAGGCTAATTTCAGCGACAGGACTATATATAGTTTTTGTGGAAATAAAATTATATACAAATCATGGAAATGTTATTATATATACAGAGGCGGTGAATAAGGTATAAGCACCTGTATAGAATAGATATCTATGAAATCTTATAGGCTCTGGTTAAGTCTTTGATAGGATTCGACCTTGGATCGAACCTGCAACTTGCGAGGCGAGAGCCCTACCACCGGGCCACCACAGTGCCGTGCGACATGAAGAGCGGTATACCCCGTGGCAAAGTGTTGTGTCCGGTTCTCTTTGTGGGGCCTACTGTATTAATTAGATCCCGAGTACTACAAATCTGCTGGGCATAAGGGATGACATAAGAAATTTTATGCTGAAATATTCTGTATAGTGTTCTGCCGCAATTTAATGAGTGGATAGTCATCTTCCAAAGAAACGATTGAATAAACATGGGAAGAAGAAACCATGGTTAAGTAAAAGTTCAAGAGGGCTTATTAGGTTAGGGATACGGTATTGTGAAGTCACTGATAGTAACCTGGTAGATTACAAGAGAGCAAGAAACAGCAACAAATGTAACTAGAAACACTCAGAAGGTTCAAGAAAAGACGTGAAGGAGGGCCGAAAAGTGTTTGGAGATATATAGGTAAGAAGATGAAAGTGAATAGTGGTCGCAGCGATCTCTTGGCCAGCCTGTTCGTGATTCTGACAGCACAAAAAAAAACATACAGCCAATCGAAGTTCATAAGAGGTCACTGGAAGGCGCCTTACTCGGGTATATACGATGGGGCAGCAAATCCCAAATGTACATAGAGGAATGAACAACACCATCTTCAGAGAATCTTTATTTTGCGATAGGTGTACAGTAAATAAATAAGAAGCATAATAGTAACCGCATAGTTATTTGATGGAAGGTCTTGCACAAAGTTCATACAAATGAATGGAGTTAAACTCCTTTACGACTTACTTAACTTTGAATGCCATCGAATGATGGCTGTTTACTATCCATCTGTATGATATAGACAAGACTTGTGGGATTATTATCTCTTCCATTTGTTCCCCATGATTATTTATATTATCGCTGAAAGAGGATAATATTGCAAGTGGGATAGTGAGGCTGTCTAGGGATGAGAAAATCTAGGTTTAGACTGTAGCCCATGGCTCGAAGATTACAATGAAGTATAGCTATCACCGTCATGGATAAGGAGCGAAACGGTGTTGTTCATTAAGAAAATATTGTGAATTTGGAAAATATAATACCCCAGCCTGTATAGAAGATATCATAGATTTAAACTGCTCATTGTACATAATGAGCATGATTAATAGTAATCTCCATATCGCATACAAATGACCCCTCCCCCTCCACGCACTAAGCCAGCACATCGTCCGAGGTGATGTCCATGTCCATAATATTGTACATTAAACAAAAAGAAAACATATATCAATTTGTTGCATACACCGATCGGTTTAAACTGCTCATTGTACATAATGAGTATACGTAACTGTAGAAAATGTTTTATCGGTGTAGTTCTAAAGACAATAGCAGACATTATAGTGATGCGAGTTATGGGTTACAAATACAAGCGTCTAGTCCATCAGTCCGACTAAACCAGAACATTTTCAATTTCAGCGTCGGCATCCAAACAGTCGCCTAAATAGTCGCTTGCCAAAGGAGACCTTTTTGACCGCTGGGTGACCATCTGTAAATAAAGGTATAATGCATCATTAGCTTGCGGAAAATTGGAGATTTGACACAAAAATAAAATTGTTGCATTTGAATACAGTTATATTTAAGTTCATTTTCTGTTGCAACCTTGAATGAATAATCCACATCAAATGAGAACATAATCAATGCATGTAGTAGTCTGTACCTTATATAACCATTGCTACCTCAATATTGCTTCCATTAACGGTAACATTGGGGCGATACCTAAATGGAATATTTTCCCTTGCTTATCTTGTTATACCTTTTAAACATCAAATGAAAGAATGTATACAATTAAATTAACAATGCTGACGAAACGCGTGATGATAATCATTCCCTCGTTGTCTAATGATCGTTAATCAGGAATGGTCAAAATTTAAATCTGTATCTGGTATTCAATTCGTCTATCCATTGCAGTAACATCGCAATTGTGTCAGCTTTTTCGATGGTATCTTTGGCTAAGGCAAAAATCGTTTGATCTAGACACTGCTATTTTGAAATGAAGTTTTTGTCAAATTTTGTCAAAAGCTTGACTTCTTATTAAAGCTTGCAATATAGATATCTATACGTGAGAGGATATTTTGTTACAAATTCAAAGAGATCAAGTGGTTAAATCGACATGTTTTTTTGTTGTTCGGGCAAACAGAAAAATTTGAATCCCAATGTTACTTCATCATTTGGTCTATACAACGTTTACTACACAAAGTAATTGGAGCACAGTGAGCGCAGCTCATTAGTGTGTCTCCTAAAATAAATTGCTTTGACAGAAAACGTTGCGGTTGCAAATACATATATAACAATTGTTCTTTACAGAAAACATTGTAATGCAGTAGGTATATATACTTGATGAGCAGCTTGCCGGTTATAGTGCTGTAATTCGGTATAGATACAATAGCTTGATAGAACGAAGTACAAAAGTAAAAGGCATACTAACAGGGTGTCGTCAACTATGATCAGTGTCCGTGCGAGTTAGCCACCAGATGATATGAATTGAACAAGTTGGAGGCCGCGGACTAGATTAATCCATTCTTTTTGTTTCCTCAATAAAAGCGCCAACGTGAATTTGTATATTTATATTTTCCTGCTCGGTTTTATTGCTGTCGCCCGTGAGAAGATTGTGACATGGGACTGAATGCTCATTACTGTAGATGGTAGACAAGTTTGCAAACATTTTTTGACGCAGAACAGTGAATAAGGGGCAATCAAGCAAGAAATGTTTGGCTGTCTCATCGTGGAAGCCACATGCACATGATGTAGTATCCGACAGGTGATTATTAAACAGGTGGCGCTTTAAGTTGCTACAACCATTACGGATGCGGCAAAGTTGTATGTTTTGTTTCCTAGGACCAACATAGTTCCAAGGGGGTGGAGTAGGCTTTTGATGCATTTGGAGTAAGTGCCGTTTGAATTGAGGAAGCTCGACATATTGCGTACAAAAGAAGGTAAACTATTCCAATCTCGAACAGTAGCTGGAAAGAAAGAATTTCGAAGAAGCTCTGTACGGCATCTGAATGGTGTGAATTGACCTGTGTTACGAATATTGTATGGATTTCTGTCCGCTGTAGAGGGTGGGAGTCGTCGAGTTAGGGTTGGAGGGACAAGCTCATGAACTATTTTAAATAGCATCAGGAGTCGATGCATTTGTCTTCATCATTTGAAGAGGGGACGTTAAATACTAACAATGTTGCTTTCGTCCGACTTCCGACAACTCACCTGTAGTTGTCTTTACATCGGCGGCTGCCACAGTGACATCCAGAGATGGAAATTTCTGTGAAATTGAATAGAATCAATAATCAGCGTATATATGAATACATATTAAAAACGTAAATGAGAGTTTAGGCCCAACAGGCTCTTAGACTTGTTCCCCAGTACCATTGGTATTTGAGAAAACTTACTCAAACTATCGAAATACGGACAAATTTTGTTCACTATAACAGTGAGCGGTGTCTGCTGTTTATGATATTTCGGACAATTAAAAATGAAATGATATTCTCCTTCAAAGACCTGTTGACTGCACTGTTTTTGCCTGTCTACATCCCCGTAACGACCACAAAGCCAGGAAAATGGCGAAGGATCATCACTATTCAATGGTGAAGAGGCCTTGTTGTCACCATTCAGCGGAAATGGCACCTTGTTTTGGAGTATGGACGCGGAAATTCTTTAATGGACGACGGCTGAATATCGAATGACCGACTAGATGCTTGTATTATTCACCATTTAATGGTAATGGGGCCAATGACGATGATGCTTCATCATCACTATTCAATGGTGATAAGGCCCTAATCCGTGCGTTTAAGCCAAACGACGGTTACTATCGGACAGATTGTCTGGCTGAGCAATCTCTCAGATAATGAGCGTCGTTTGGCGGATGGGTTAGAGGAAGCTCGGATTATTTCGCCACATAAATGGTATTATACCTCTCGAATATTCATGAGGGTTTTCTGGTATTTCATTGGTAAAATTTTACCCAGCGAGGAGTCAATATTTTTCAATCACTGATCCAGCTGTTTATGTGTCAGGCGGAGCGCGTGAGGTCCGGAGTCAATATTGTGATCACGTGATCACTTTTTACAAGTACCGTCTGCCTGCAACATGACTGACGGTGGTCTCTTTGTAGATTTGTCGGATGAAAATCTACAAGAACTGTTACAAAATAGGGACAGTAAGAACACAAAAAATGTTATACAGGCGTCTATTCAATATTACGGGTCTACTATCAAGCAAACGATGTTGATTTCGATAACCTTTCATCAATAATTATTATTATTATTATTTTGTTATATGTAATTTCTATCTGCACTGCTCGAGTAATCCATTTCATTCTCATCTCAATACTGGAGTAACTTTAAACCGTCGATGTCACCCAATCAAATGAGTTCACCATGACCCAAATAGGATTTATGAATGAAGTGTGTAAAGCCAGTAGCTACATTATATCAAAACACCCAGGGTTTGTGATGAAGAGTTCACCTCGTAAATCTCGGAAAACGCGTCTGAAAGTTTAAATTCTCAATATTATTGAAGCAGCTTTATAGATTTATCCATGAACTATTCATGAAATTGCATCTGTGTGTTTCGTTTCCGAACACACAGCTGCAGGACAGAAAATATTCGCCAAACAGCGTTTTTGGAAAGGAGTAGTTGTACCATGCGCTAGTCTGGCGTCATATCGATAATTCACTGCAGTTAATAAATTCGGTATAATAAAACACTTATAAACTTGTGACGGAGTCAATATCATGAAACCTGGACCCTTGGCCAGAATTGGCCTGCGGCCTCGGTCAGGTCTGCTTACCCAAGTCTGGCCTCGGGTCCAGGTTTCATGATATTGACTCCGTCACAAGTTAATAACTATATAATGAAGACTTATCGTCACCATTTAATGGTAATGCCAGATGGTGATGGTTTATCGTCAAACATTGGTGATAATCGTAAGTGTCATCTGATGACATATGGTTATGGCAGTGAGCCATCACATTTTTGATGATATTCGTCACCTTTTTGGGCTCTGTGGTTTATTTCAGCTATCATTGTGGATACTTCATGTTTCATAGCAGATTGAATAAACTATAACAATAACATGACAGTATACCTTCTCTTCCAAATTGGCTGTTTCGGTTCCAATATCCTCGGCACTGGAGATACACAGTAGTTTCTTTACCTGTGGGAGAAAATACTCAGTAGGATAAGTTTGTTTAAACTATAGTGCGTGCAAATACACAGACGTTCTATCAGTATGAACGATAGCAGATGATAAACGAGAGCCCGAGCCGAGTTCACTGGTTACTATTACACAGTGTGAATGGGAGGCTTGCGCAACAGGACCAGGAGATACACCGCAAGTGCCAGTGGTGTCAGATGATTGGTTAAGTCTGCCATAATAGACAATCAGGAAGTGCTAGTGATTGGTCAGAAGATTGGTTAAGTCTGCCATAACTGACCAACAGGAAGTGCTAGTGATTGGTCAGAAGATTGGTTATGTCTGCCATAATTGGCAAACAGGAAGTGCTAGTGATTGGTCAGAAGATTGGTTAAGTCTGCCAT
Organism: Hanleya hanleyi; assembly: GCA_036873755.1. Taxonomy (NCBI): domain Eukaryota; kingdom Metazoa; phylum Mollusca; class Polyplacophora; order Lepidopleurida; family Hanleyidae; genus Hanleya; species Hanleya hanleyi. The sequence goes on along the minus strand of JAVTVY010015797.1, from coordinate 14,632 downwards.
AACTGACAAACAGGAAGTGCTAGTGATTGGTCAGAAGATTGGTTAAGTCTGCCATAATTGACAATCAGGAAGTGCTAGTTATTGGTCAGAAGATTGGTTAAGTCTGCCATAATTGACCAACAGGAAGTGCTAGTGATTGGTCAGAAGATTGGTTATGTCTGCCATAATTGGCAAACAGGAAGTGCTAGTGATTGGTCAGAAGATTAGTTAAGTCTGCCATAATTGACAATCAGGAAGTGGCTATCACAGAATCTGACTGGATTGTTGGTATTGTGAAAGTCGCCGAAAGCAGGAGAACCCTCATTATAGCGGCAGCTTTTACTCAATCGGTGTCGCGCCGTCAAACAAGGCTCCTTGAATCAGCCTTGGTCCCACGTCATTCAATCTGCTTCACAACGAGATGAAGGGGCAGAGAATGGGCAGATGCTGATTATATAAGCGAAGCTCATGACAGGTGGGACAACTAACCTTGGTGAGAACGCTCCTCTTGGGAGAAGCAGCCACAGGAGCTGGGGTCAGAGTTCTGGCCATACCACTGGAGGCGTCTTTGGAAATAGCCAACAGAACTTCGCCAACAAAATGATCTATTTCCATATCTGAAAATCAAGAAAAAAAAGTATCGACATTGCAGCAGAGGATTAAAAACAAGAACCCAATTAGTACCATGGGTTACGTCATTAAAACAAATCTACGTGTCTTTGGTTTTTCACCCTTCAATGAGTTGCTTATGGTCGGTAACCTTGACCTTTGACCTTTTTTACCTCAATCTTGGTACTCAAAACATCGATTCCCATTAATGCATCTACAAACAATAATGTGATTTTCGATGATTTCCTGCTTTTTGGTCCCCAGTGGCCCTAACCTTTGACCTTTGCCATAAGCTCGAGGCATTCCTCAAGTTTGAGTCACCTCCTTGAACTGCGAGGAGTCTAATAGTGCAGTCTTGTCGTTTTCAATAATTTCACTTCAGGCCACAATCACGCTGATGTTTGACCTCAATGTTGGTACATGGCATATCGTGTCCCACTAAATGTATCAACCAAAATCTTTTAAATGTCTTCTTTTGGGGCCTTCGACCTATGACCTCAAATTTGCTTTGAGTTGTATTTCCCCACATAGTCAATCACAAATGATTGCGATTTTCAATGATTTTCTGAGTTAATGATGTTTATGTCATAGCGACCTTGAACTTTGACCTCAGTTATGGTGCGTGACATCTGCGTGATATCTTAGTTATACTGCCGGAATGTTAAAAAAAAGGCAGTAGGAGAATCTTCATTGATATAGGACTTATGATCCCTGGGAGCATCTTTTCGCTACAATGAAGAATGTAAGCATGCAACATCGAAATACCTAATTCATAAGACAATATGCATAGCATTAATATAGACCTACTTCAACTTTTAAAGTATATATGTTCGGGAATATTCAGCAAAGTGGATGAGTGTTGTCAATGAGGATGTGATAGCTATAAATTAATTTTTAGAAGAAAAAAATAAAATAAAATAACAAAAATGTCTTGTAATGGCTATTCCCCAACAAATAATCCACTCACGGTCATTAAAGGTTTATTTTCCCAATGACATCACCCTGAGTCAAACAGAGTGCCTTGCTTTTCCAAGTTGTTGTCTTTCTTGCGTTAAATATTTAAATCGTGGAATTGTAGGACAATAATCCATGAAATGTGTTGTATCTTTAAGAATATGAGACACACCGATTGTTTTTGTCTATATGTAGAAAACGAGCATGCCAATTTTTGCAAGCATGCACAAACCGCGCAAACTGGCGAATCAATGAATAAATACAAGAAATCGCCAACTCAATTTTCACGCTTCATTTAGAACCAATTTTAGCCTTGAAATTACGATGTTTAGAATTAGAATATCGATTTGTTAAACTATAGGACAGTATGATATTGAAGTAATAAAAATGCATTTCGTTGTCCTGGTGAATGAAAAGTATAATGAGCATGTATTAAATATATAATACTAACCGTCTGAATCACCCTCATCCTCCTCCTTCATGCATTTCTGCAAGATATAATTCAATTCATTTGCATAATGAGACAAGAAAAACTTTAAAATATAGACAATTGTGCATCTTATTTGGAATTATCCATTCAATTTTAGTATTCTGCAATGAGAAGTATACGGTATCTAGTTTTTACTATCTCATCTTTTTCATCATTTTAAGAAGAACCTAGACGAACAGATTTTTAGTCCTGCATGTACCTCGCTAAGAGCTTTCTGTGTCTGTTGGCTTCGCTCCCTCTCGAGTTGGTTCTGTGCAGCATTGAGAACTTGTTTCACAAGCTTACTGGCAAGAGATCCTGGCAAGTGAGAATACATTTAACCACAATGAATCAGGTTGTGTTATTCGATGTTCGGTCATCCGTCCTCTGTCACGCCACTACGAATCACTTATCCAAGTTTAAACGGGGTGGTATCTTTCATGTTCTACACTCGACCTTCACATTGCAGCAAAATATGTATTCTGTAAGTTAAAGTGTAACTGTGGTACTTTTGCAAGTTTACGTCATATCCAAGATAATCTCCCAAATTATAGAATTTACACCTTTTTCCTTGTTTTGTGACTTTAATTTTTAACAATTTCAGTGTTATTTTGTTATTATATTGCACAGCGCCACAAGCATGTCGAAACTTGTGACGTTATTATCGAACGATAAACCCCGTCACAACGCAACATTATTACAAAACTGTTCCATTCTCTGCATTGCCGCGCCGTCCCGCAGACGGCGCAGGGCGCTCGAAGTATGGCGTCGTTAACGTCATCTCTGACGTCAAAAGAGGCAGCGCACCCACTGTAGAAATCTGCCTTTGAATCCTCCGAGATATAAAACGAGTGAAATGTTGGGGGAAAACTTCACTACGTTTTGTTATTCTCATCGTTATCTTGAATATGGCATAAACTTACACAAGTGCCACGGTTACACTTTAAGCTTCAATATTTCCAAACATTTTCACCGTCGTGAAAGCTATACAAATTGGATTGCACCTTAAGAAAAAGACGGGGTGTTTCGTTTTTGCAGTGACCAAATGATGACATGCATGGTGCATGTCTGCTCTACAACACAGAGGAAAACTTGAGTGTTCTCTGTTGTATTTATCCTGTTCGTCCTTAATTATTTTGGTTCAGAAATCACATTTAATTACTAGAAAATATTTAATTACTGAATACTAACGTATAGCTTCGGTATCAGGGATGACCGTTGGAATGATGGTACGGTCCCAGTACCTTGTGATGACGCTGTTCTGTAAGGAAAAAATTCAACTTTTCATACAGGGATGATTATCTCTACTTAGGCTGGGCTGTTTCGCAATCCTCAATATGTCCATTTCCCATTAATAGAGCACTGAAACTTTATAAACAATATATAATTGGGTGAAAAAGGAAAAGAAGCTATGCTCTGGCAATGGTTGGCCTATAGTAAATGAAAAAGACACGATTTTGGCAGAATTTTTAGATGGATTAGTTCGGCAAAATTCTCTTCATTAAAATGATTTATCCAAAAACAGATGAATTAATGACACATGTTAACATGAGTTTGTATTAGATATAGCATACACTGGTGTTTTGCATTCAAACAGGCTGAATGACTCGAATATGAGGAGATACAAGTCATAAGGGAGATCCTCTTATTCCGCCGTATAATCCACAGTGACATTGTAGTAAAACAACGTGGCCACTTTCTTGCTGTTGTGAAATATATATTTGCGTAATTATTGGGCATGTTGTTGCAAAATAATTACATTCCTATTAGAGAGGAACTTCTCTAACTGAAGCAGAATGTGTCCATAGGAACATATATGCCTCGACCTGCACACACTCCTTCACTGTGTGCGCACTGGGCTGGACCGTTGATCTCGACAGCTAAATCAATTGAAGCTACATCGCATATTGCGGTTTTTGACAGAGGTTGATTTATGCTGCGAATGTTTACCGTTAAGACACCCAACACTTCTTTGCTGTTACATGGTCAACATTACGGAAGGACACGGTCAAAACATAATGTCAATTCGACTACAGTCAGCACACATAATTGACCCCAAACCAGACATCGTAATAGTGATCTACATGATACACCCCTCCCCCTTCCCAATAATAATAATTAAACAAAATTCGCGTGAGTGAATCGACTTCTCCGCGTATCACATCAGGCGATTTATAGAGAAAGTTCAGTACCATCGATTTCCTTTGTAAATTTCCGCCCATAAGTTCATAACGATATGAAGATATGTGAATCCTTGTGTTCATGGTCTATTATAAAGTGGGCTTGCAAAAAGTATCCTCCCATTGTAGAGTTCGTAACATCCTAACCTGTCGGTATATCTGGCGGTAATAGTTATACAAATCGGATGTCAAGTGAATGGTTAAAAGGGAACAAACCTCTAATTCTCGATGCATCAGGCTATCGTTCTTCTCGGCTTCTAAGAACACAAAGAAATATATCATCAGCTATATGGATTATTTTAGAAACTCTGACGAAACTTCAGACTCCCTCTAGTTCGAAAATGTAACAATTGTTTTGATGCAATAATAGTTGTAAAGCCTAAATTTGTAACCCCACGGTAAAAGGACCAATGACGTCAAGATAAAACGCCGAGATCAATATTCAGCACAACCTATGACCTAGAGAACATTCACAAAGCTTCTGGTGTCGAAACGTCCATTAAAAGTGTCCTAGCTTTGAGCAATCTCGTTAACGGCCCTGACGTAATAAGCTATGAATTCAGAGGTTACCTCTGGTATGGGCGGGGTACTGTGGGCAATTTTGGATATCGAACCCGTTCACAACCCTCGCCTCGTCTATTTTTCCGAAATAAAGTTATCTTGAGTGATTCTTAACTACTTACCAAACGCGGCCATTTCCTGGCGATGGCTATTGTTGCCCATCAAGATGCTCTGTTGGTATGAAATTACATCCATAAGTAGAAGATTTCCACAAGAATGCTTTCAATGAACGCACTGAATGTTACAAATTAAACAAGATCATGCTTGTGTACCGTCTTTATACCATCCAAAGCTATTCGCCCGGATATCTTGCATGAACGAAGTTTGCTGTTAGTTTGGCATTGGAACTGGCAATATTTAACTTGGAGCTAGGATGGAAGAAGTGTAATGATGTCAAACGATTAATTTCAATAATGCTGATTAATTTCCACAACGCTGGACGTAAAGTTTGGAATGGCCTTATATCAGCATGCTGTGAAAATCTGCTTCAAGCCACCGTATTACTTCAGTATATCGTTGCAAAATCCTAACTGCAGCGATCATGAGACCTATTACTGTAATCGTGAGTAAAGTATAAATAAGAAAAAAACGGATTTGCTAATAACAATAAAAAAGCAATTACCTTGGCGAATCTTGATTTCTTGCCGGGAGCGATGGTGACTGTTTCCAGGTGCTCTGAAATTAATAGCATTCCAGCTGATGATTTCTCAGCATTTCTTCACCTTGTAGTATCCCAGAAGGCTATTTATCAATATTCCACACGATTATTTCTCCGTATACCACATGATGATTCCTCAGTTTTCCACGTGATTATTTCTCAGTATAGCCCACATGATTCCTTCACAGCAATCCACACGATAATTTATCGATACTTGCATAAAAAACTGATATATTCATAGCAAATATGAACTACGGTATATACCAGTGATCACAAAGACATTGTGTTCTGGAACCCATTCCCAATCCTCACCTCGTCCATTATTCTGAAAGAAACCTGTCTTCAGTGATCCTCGAATACTTACCAAAAGCGGCAATTTCCTGGAGATGGTTGTTGTTTCCCAGCAGGATGTCCTGTTGGTATGAAAATAAGTAGAAGTTTTCCATAAGAATGTTATCAATGAACGCACCGAATATTACAAATTAAACAAGAAGGTCATGTTTGTGTAAAGTCCAAGGCTAGTCGCCCAGTTAGCTCGAATAAGGAAAGTTTGCTGTTAGTTTAGCATTAAAATTGGCAATATTTAACTTGAAGCTAGGATCGAAAAAGTTGAATGATGTCAGACGATTAGTTTCGCTGATTAGTTTGAATAGCACCGGGCATAAGGTCCAGAACGGCTTATTGGCTATATATCAGCATGCTGTGATTTGTTCATTCTGGTACCTTATTTGCGTTCTGCTCTTGTTTTGCAGATCGTGCGAGTCTCACATTCAACCCAAGTCCAACATAATTTTGACTCATCTGTAAATTAATAAAAATAATTCATGGAACAAGGCGATCTTCCGGGGACTGCCATTAATGCTGATGACATCTGGGAAAGGTGAATTCAGGAATAAAGTAAAAAATTATATTTGAAAAAAAAAAACAAATAGAAACATATTCAACAAAAATCAATAAAAAATCGGGGGAAAATTCAGATTGAAATTTTAATTTAAAAGTTATATTGGATTATACTTATTTTTGATATTCTGATCACCAAGATTCTTTACCCTGGCAAGCGTTGCAAATTTCATGTGCAGCGATCATGAAAACTAACCGAACTCGTGAGTATATATCGTATTAAAAACACAGATATAGAAATCGTTTAAATGAACGATAACAAGGCAATACCTTAGCGAATCTTGACTTCCTCGGAGGAGAGCTGGAGACCGTTTCCAAGTGTCCTGAGAATAAATCATTTCACATGATGATTTCTCAGCATTTCATGTAGTATCCCAAATGCCGATTTATCAGTACTCTACATGATTATTCTTCCAGAATTCCACATAATTCCTCAGTTTTCCACATCTTAATTTCTCAGTATAATCCACATGATTCATTTACAGTAATCCACAGGATAATTTGCATGAAAAGCTTATATGAACTTTAGTATACCGGTGATTACAAAGACATTGTGTTCTCGAGCCCATTTCCAATCCTCACCTCGTCCACTTTTCTGAAAGAAACCTGTCTTCAGTGATTCTTGAATACTTACCAAACGCAGCAATTTCCTGAGGATGATTTTTGTTTCCCACCAGGGTGTCCTGTTGGTATGAAAATGAATTCCCTCAGTAGAAGTTTTACTCAATAGTGCTTTCAATGAACGCACTCAATATTACTAATTAAACAAGAAGATCCAAGTGTATTCGCCGAGTTAGCTTGAATAAGGAAAGTTGCTGTTCTCTTAGCATTGTAACTGCATGGCAATATTTAACTTGCAGCTAGGATGGAAGAAGTTCAATGATGTCAGACGATTAGTTTCAATAACGTTGATTAGTTTGAATAGCGCCGGACATAAGGTCCAGAACGGCTTATTGGCTATATATCAGCATGCTGTGATTTGTTCATTCTGGTACCTTATTTGTGTTCTGCTCTTGTTTTGCAGATCGTGCGAGTCTCACATTCAACCCGAGTCCAACATAATTTTGACTCATCTGTAAATTAATAAAAATAATTCATGGAAAAAGACAATATTTCGGGGACTGCCATTAATGCTGATGACATTGAGAAAGGTGAATTCAGGTGCAACACAATACAAGGAATGCAGATTCAGTGATTTTTATCCTTTGATAATCTGCTTACAGACACTGTTTGATCAAATATATGTTAGGCTATAGATTAAGGACATTTAAAATAAAATTAAAAAAATTGCATTTAAAGAAAAAAAACAAAAAACCCCAAACAAACATATTCAACAAAAATTAATAAAAAATCGGGAAAAATTTCAATCTGAAAGTTATATTGGATATTACTTATTTTGGATATTCTGTTCACCGAGATTCTTTACCCTGGCAAGCGCTGCCAATTTCAATCTTCAGCGATCATGAAAACTAATCGTACTCATGAGTATATTTCGTATTGGAAAAGAAAAACACAAATATAGAAATCGTTTAAATGAACAATAACAAGGCAATACCTTAGCGAATCTTGACTTCCTCGGAGGAGCGCTGGAGACTGTTTCCAAGTGTCCTGAGAAGAAAAGCATTTCACATAATGATTTCTCAGCACTTGATGTAGTATCCCAAATGCTGATTTATCAATATTCCACATGATTTTTCGCAGTATTCCAAATGATTATTTCTCCGTATTCATCGTGATCATTTCTCAATATTCCACATGTTGATTTATCAGTAGGATTGCTCAGTAATTTGACTAATAAGTTATATATTCATAGTGTATGAACAACGGTACCGGTGATTACAAAGACATTGTGCTAAATAACTCTAAAATATATCATCATGGGGATACCATATGGTCTACGTGGTATAGCTGAGTCCGGTAAGGATAAAACTGACACCTTTATTGACACAACTGATAATTGACACAACTGACACATTGATTTTTTTCCCCGATACAATCAAAAATTCAAATTTCACTTTCAATTCTCATTTTTCTTTTGAGTAGACTGGAAAATGTAAAATGAAAGTGAATGCTGAACACTATTCTCCTTCAAGTTTGGATAAGCAACTTCTAACAAGCTTTCCAAACGACTCGAAATTTCATGCGAAGGAAGGAATTTTACAAGTTGCGGAAAACGAATTGAAGATCAAGCTGTTTTTTCAACCGCTTCTGTCTTGCAAGCAGGTCACAAGACAAGGGCATTACCATCAAAGCGGTATTCAACAGAGGACTTCTTTGTGGGATTAGTGGGGATTGAGACCTTGGACAGTGGTGGTTGGAGGAGCTTGGGAAGGTAGAACAAAAAGCGCTGGTTTTTGAAAGCGGCTTTGTTATGGTTTTCTGAAGCACAGTTAATTATTTATAGCGGCCCTCTTCAACAACATTCTAAAAAAATTATAAAATTATTAGAAATGCTACCGTAGTATATTTAATGCCCGGTTCTATATTCCAAGTTGTGTTCATATAATATTCATTGACTCACTTCTATGTTTCGCCTATTGATCATACCAGTATATTTATTGGCCTCTCCTATCTTCCAAGCAGTGATAATCGTATTTATAGAGCGCTCATCTTCCAATTAGTGATTATTCTAATGTATTTATTGCATGCTCCCATCTTCAAAGGAGTTATTATACTGGTATGTTCATTGCCTGATCATGTATCACTGTCAGAAATTATGGCGACGCCCGATGTTCAAATCTGAATGGACGGCTGCAATGTTATCGAAATAGCCAATTTCCCCATTTTAAATAAACTGATGGGATAAAATACGTTGATCAATTACCCGTAAAAAGAATTTTTAAACTACAGAACAAATTTGACGTGTGTGTACACATTAACCGGTCACGTGTTCAATATTACATCTGAACACGTTCATATAGATTGACCATATCTTTGTAACGCTCATTTATTGAGAATAAAAATAAGATGATTAAGGAAATGAAAATTCTTGTGATTTCAAACTCGCAAATTGCTCATCTTCAGTTGCAGTTCTCAACTAGGTTATTATGACAACCTATATATGCGACTGCCTCAGGTGGGTCGAGCAGCTACGCCTGTTTATAGGGGAGTTTGGACCTTCTAACAAGAGTATGATGCCCATCGGATAGTCAACATGACTACCCCACGTGGTCGAGTGGCTGGAATTCTCGGCCAAGTTCTATACTATCAACCACTATCATTCTCATAATTATATCAATCGTATAGGATGGGTAATAAACCAAATGTGTACTTACCGTCAGAAGTCCGTGATATTATGGGTGTATCCATTGTATCTAAGAAAAAAGTAAATAAACAACAGTATTTCAAAGAGACACACGGTGGGTGTACTTTCTGACTCCATCAACTACACGTACACGATATTGAAGCCTAGCATATTGCACAATTTATTATGCTAAATAGTACTCAAAGACTAAATTAGACAATTCTGTAATTCCGAGAATTCCTCTATTCAATTTGCTGTGCAGTGTAGCCGAGTATCGTTGCCATCGATTGTGATTCAAATGTACAAACCTAACACACATACTCGTCTAACAAATTTGCCGTACACGAAGAATTAGCACCATGAACATTTACGTCATAGGATATTCAAGATTTATTTTATTGAGTAAACCCTACCTTGTTAGATTTGTTGCAGGGACATATGACATTTTACTTAAAACGATAGCGTATACCAGAATACAGATACAATATTCCGATCCCGAATTATGACGTGGCGTTACAATGATAAGAGCGCATCAACACCACCGTCAAAGGATAACATGGGGCTGTTTACTTACTATATCATATGCTATAATACCGCGGTATATGATTTAGTTCAAATGAAAACAACTATAGCAATTTATTAGTAATGTTTGCTATTGTCGAAAATCCACAAAAATTACAGATGCCTCCATGACAAAGTATACGAATGTACTTCAACATTGAAGGAACGTCACAATTCATGGCGCTACGTGCTGCGTGACTCTGGATAACGTAATTACTGTTTGCCTTTGTTTTAGACAGACGACAAACGTTTTTTAACGTCAAAAACGTCATCACGTCATAGACACCATATAGTCATCACATATATGGTCAGAGATACGTTTCTGAGTCGGGTTATATCCAAGTTATCTCCTTTTGTCTTATATAGTATTGTGATTCCCATACCCTGTGTGGGTGTTGAGACCAACAAACACATTTATTATATTCTATTCATCAACAAGAAACTGGACATCATAACGTGAAGTCTCCCGCTTCCTCGTCAGCATGAACCATCGCTACGATGATGGTAGGATTTGTTTGAAATATCTGGAAACTTTCAGAGAATCTGTGTTGTCCGTGGTATAACTCGATGAAACAGATCATCAAATGGTTCGTGTTATCCATGGTACAAAGCATTCGATGGAACAGATCCTCAAAGGGTCGTGTTGTGTGTAACCACTTGATGAAACAGATCCTCTATGGGTCCGTGTTGTCCACTGTACAACAAATTGATGGAACTGACCATCAAAGGGTCCTTGCTTTCCATTGTATAACCGCTTGATGAAAGTTATAGATCATCAAAGGGTCCGTGCTGTCCATTGTATGGCGTATTGAGGAAACTGTTTATCAAAGGAGAGTTGTACAAAATTGCTAATAATCCAATGGTACCTATTGATTTCCCCTCTGAAGCGAAACTCTCTGACACTTGATAAAGGGTATACAGGTATAGTTACTGCCCTCACCACTGATACTTACATGCTTCTTCTCTGAGCAAGAGTCTTCAGTTGTTTAGTTTCTGGTGCATTTCTGTTTCACTCACGTTGCCAAAGACGTGACGTCACTAACGCCACTGGGGCGACACCCAGTGGCGAACGTCAGTGATACAAGCGGGAAGCAACTCTGAACGATTGATTCTTGTTCTCAGTACTCAGCTATGCTCATTTGTACCATTTTTGAAATACAGTTTCCCCTTACTTTACATAAGTGAGACACGGTAACGTGACAAACATCATGATGTAATGGACACCATAGTCATCACATGTATAGCCAGACATACCATCCTGTGTTGAGGTAATTACAAGTTACCGGTATTTGATTTAATATTATATATAGTGTTGTGATTCTCATGCTATATGTGGGCGTTGTGATCAACAAACACATTCCATTCATCAATAGTGGGAGCATATGAAGGACATGAAGCTGGACATCATAACAGTATGGACCATTTGTGATGTTGATCTGCCGCTTAAAAAATATATATATTTGGAAACTTTCAGAGATTCCGTTTTGTCCGTAGTGTATCGTAGAAACAGATCATCAAATGGTCCGTATTGTCAAATGTATAACGTATTTGATGACACATCCTCAAAGAGTCCGTTTGCGGAGGCCATTGTATCCGTATAACCACGGGATGAAAACAGATCATCAAGGGATCTGTGTTGTCCACTGTCTAACGTATAGCCGCTTGATGAAACTAATCATCAAAGGGTCCGTGTTATCCACTGTCTAACGTATAGTGGCCTCATGAAACTGATCACCAAAGGGTCCGTGTTGTCTAACATACAGCCGCCTCATGAAACTGATCATCAAAGGGTCCGTGTTGTCTGACGTATAGCCGCCTCATGAAACTGATCATCAAAGGGTCCGTGTTGTCTGACGTATAGCCGTCTCATGAAACTGATCATCAAAGGGTCCGTGTTGTCTGACGTATAGCCGTCTCATGAAACTGATCATCAAAGGGTCCGTGTTGTCTGACGTATAGCCGCCTCATGAAACTGATCATCAAAGGGTCCGTATTGTCCATCGTATAGCCGCCTCATGAAACTGATCATCAAAGGGTCCGTGTTGTCTATCGTATAGCCGCCTCATGAAACTGATCATCAAAGGGTCCGTGTTGTCCGACGTATAGCCGCCTCATGAAACTGATCATCAAAGGGTCCGTGTTGTCCATCGTATAGCGTATTGAGGAAACAGATCATCAAAGGAAAGCGATGAAAAAATGCTAATAATTTAATAGCAGTATTTATTTCCACTTTTTCTGAGGCGACAACTTCATACTGGGTGTACACATATATTTAATACCCCCAAAATCACTGGTACTTACAGGCTTGTTCTTTGAGCAAGTCTTCAGATCCTTCAGTCGTTTAGTTTCTGATGCATTTCTGGTCCACTCACGTTGTCAAAGATGTGTGACGTCACTAACGCCACTCAAGCGACACCTGGTGGCGAACGTCATTGCTACAAGCGGGAAGCAACTTTGAACGATAGATTCATGTTGTCATTACTTAGCTGTGCTCATCTGTAAATCGTTAATCATTTCTTCTTCACATACTACATATCAGTGAGAAGCAAAGTTTGAACTACTTTTTTTCGTAGCTTATTTTCCGATTCCGCTTTGACAACCGGTGTGGAAGCTACGCTTGTCCTCATAGCATAATGTCCACAGGACACTGAACGACACTCACCTCCATTTGTTTTCCTACGGCAGTCGGATATCTGTCCTAGGTTAATGCTATGATTACGATTGTCCTATGAGAAACTGATGATAGTATATATATATTTATGTAAATGAGTTATTCGAGTTGTCACAGCGACACAGCATCGTTAGATTCTTGGTATGTGCTTTAGAATAGGTTAACCAGAAGACTATACTGTGAAGTCATGTGGCTCTCTCAGTATGTCGGCACCTCTTCCCACATCCGTTATATGTGTTGTAGTATACCGTAACATAACAAATTTGACCGATCGGACAGTCATAGCCACTATATATGGAGCCTAAAGGTCCACCATATAGATTGTCCGTATTGATAGACACAAGGATGTCAAATCACGATGTCTTACGACGCCTGCTCACAAGTAAGTTATCTGGTAAATACAGTAGTAGTTCGCATTGGGGTTGGAAAGTTTTCAGTGTTGTGGGTTATTTATAACAAGCTGAAATTCACAAATTAAATACCATTTATCTCTGATAATGATAAAATATCACTCTCCAAATAACTCACTCGATATCACATAGTAATGGCTGTCATTTTGTAGACTTCTGTTTGTTATACACGCTGCAAAAAAAAAAAAAAAAAAAAAAAAAAAAATTAAAATAAAACAAATTATGCAGAATTAAATGTTCATTTTTGACAAGTTCCGAATCCGAAGTAGCCGACTAATTAAAATGGACAGTCCCATTTCTGCAATGTAAAATTCATTGTTCTATCACCTGGTTAATTATTGTAGATGTTTTGGATTTTTGTTTATTTCCTGAACGGGTAAACGTTAACTAAAAACGATCGTTCTAGAAGGTATTTTGAAAGCGAGTATCATTGCATTATACATGTAGTTACGCGGCTTTGTTATACATAATTATGCTATTTATCACGTATAGAAAACGTTAGCCTGCGAATTCTGTCTTACAGATAATTTAACCCTATCGGTCAGGCTTGAAAGGGGGAGGGGGATTATGCCCCGCCTCCCACTCACCAAACTTCTACACTATTTCCTAAACGATTCTATTAATAGCATAACCCTACTGGTAATCATGGGTGAATTCAAACTGGCGGCCAAGAGGGTGTGACTGAAAAGTTGCGTTTTCGTCGTTTTTCTTCAAAATGTTCTACTTTTTACCGATGAAATTGCCCACAATTATTTTCATTCCACATTAGATAATTATTTTCTAATTTATTATGTGTTTTGTTCTAAGAAAATAGCACGAATAAATAATTCGAGAAATCTGAAGGAAAAACTTGACAACAAATGCACTTTTTTAACAGTTTCTGGTAGAAGCTTGAATGTGAAAAGTTGCGTTTTCGTCGTTTTTCTTCAAAATGTTCTACTTTTTACTAATGAAAGTGCCCACAATTATTTTCATTCCACATCAGATGATTATTTTCTAATTTATTGTGTTTTTGTTTGTTCGAAGAAAATAACACGAATAAAAAATTTGAGAAACCTGACCAAAAAAAAAAGAAAAAATGCACTATTTGAAATCTTGTCGGCTCAGCCCAATTAGCAAGAAAAATATCAAGAAAAATATTTAAGGGGGGGGGGGAAGGAGCGGAATGGCTTCTTTCCGTACCGTCTGGGTGGGCCTTAGACTGGACGGGTCACTATTTCCTATGTACTGTTTGCCAATAACTGTAATAGCCACACACAAATTTCAAGCATTTATTTAAACAGAGTTATTTCCCTTGATACCAGAGAACGCAATTTTTAGGCTGCCAGCTTAGTTTAGGTTACGGCCAAGCACAGATCGCCACAGGTGTATATTTAATCAATAAACGACGTTTTTGATGATAGCGAGTTAATGTGGAGAGAATGTGATTATCTTTT
>JAVTVY010015796.1:0-60760 GCA_036873755.1 Hanleya hanleyi | reverse complement strand
AACTTTGGTCAAAATCAAATATCTATCTATTGTAAAATATCTATCTTTTGTAAAAAAAAAACGTTGCGTTGGTGTTTGGACTGTTTCATGAAAGCGTATTATTTTTAAAGCAGCCCCCACAGGGCGGCGTATGACTGGCGCCGCATACATGGTGAAGTCTCCACTTGAATTAATCGCGGTCAGAACATACCCGGAGAGTGGGTATGTTTATGGACATCTTCTTGCACTGCGTCGATCAGTAGTCAGTAGTCATCGTTGAAGAATTTGATCATGCAAATTTGAAGGTTCGCCACAATCCACAAATGCGTGACAAGATCGTGGTTCTCTTATTGGACACAAGCTTTAGTTTCTTGTTTCACAGCATTTGCAGTAATTGTTGAAAGCGACGTTAAATTCTATTCACTCACTCACATTTGCATTAAAATCATATATCAGCAAGTCAGATATTCCTATCGCCACACACTTGAATTCAATGAAATGATCTGTCAAATAGAATTGGTCGCAAAATAAACCCTGGTGGCCCGAACAGATAGGACTGGAGAGATTCAGCGTATGTTGGTATATACACTGCTTTGGAGTTGCTGGCTGGGCACATATATTCATATCCAGGTCGGAAACATAAATACCGGCATTCGTGACTCCTGTCCAATCGAGAAATAAGTTTATGAAATACACAGCATCAGTTAAAGTTTGCATTTTGATGTACAATGTCTGGGATGAGGTCCCATATTCAATGACCGGCTGCTTTTGCTTTTCCCTTAGTAAACACATTTGATGAGCACAGTTATTGATGATAGCGTCACTGGCGATATCGCTTAAGAATATGAAAGGGCAGATATTTTTTTTTTAAATATTCTTCTCATTTGGCTGTCGAGTTTCCGGGATCAGTGTCGTGGTGTTGGAGTCAAGGCCCACTGGTATGTTGATGGAGCCAAGATTCTGTTGGTTGACGGAGGACAATCCCCATAGACATACCTAGTCGCGGCTCCGTGGGCTGATGCAATTACAAAAAGGAATTTATAACAACTTGGCGTAATGGACTTGCTGGTTTCCTCTGTCATCTGTCGCTGCATGACCACAATGATTATTACTCACCTTAAGTATTAGTAGGCAGTAGTTAGATGAATGCATGCAGTTAGTCAAATAATTCCAGAAATTATAAACGCGTGAAAAAGCTAAGGAACGTAACTTTCGCTATGCCATGCAGTTAAATAATTTCGGAAGAAATTGTAAACTGGAGTTTGTTGTTTTAACTTTCATACCAAGAAAACTAATATTTCAAAGACTTCAACGAGAAAAGATTTAAACAATAACACAACTCTATTTAACCAACAAACAGGACAAAGGCAACATGAAGAACAAGTCGCTCGGGAGTATCTGAAAAAACCCCCAAAAAAAACATGATCTTAGGTCAGCAGTATTCCTAAATATTTACATAATACTAAAAAATTGTCTAATGGGAAAGATCGGACAAACCTGAAGAAAACCTAACACAGATAAATATTCAACAATTTTGAATAGCATTCTCTTCCCTTATATCACACAAACTTATGGACAATTTTACTGTCGCCTTCATGACGGATCATATTGTGCAATGCAAATAAAATACAGATTTTTATGGGAAGAAATCCATTCATAATACCTCCTTTTTCCCCACTCGAAACCCAGAATGTGAAATTGAAGACTGGAAAGTTCGTTGCAGTTGTACGTTGTTGGTTCGGCAAGCACGCGGACCTTGGAGAAAGCATTTTTCGTGAAGTCGAGAAAGATTTCTTTCCAAACTAAAGCATATAAAATTATGTTTTCAGATATAATATAAAGTTGATCATCGGTAAATGTGAAGAAACAAACATATCTCTCTGTGAATCTGGGGATAATTCAGATCGGGATTCGTTATTTTCGCGAAGTTGGAATTATTCAGTGTGATGATAAGTGATAACATATTATGCAAGCAGATAAAATACGGACAGTGGCAGATAAATTTTATAAGTGTCGTGCAATTATATCGTTCATACAGACCCCAGATTCTAAATAATCAATTTGACCTGAATGCGTAATATTAATGAAACTGCTCCAGGAAATTTGAAGCCATTGCTATGACAATGAATTAAATTGCGCCTAGACAAAAAATATACGTAAACGAATGTACATGGAGTCAATCAATTCTTGCCTTTCCCATACGAAAAATGCTGTCAAGAAATCTATACTTTTAAGACTTCATCTGAGAGTTCATGCAAACATACAAAAAAATAAAATAAAATAAATAAAACAAAGTCTTAAATAAACTGTAACAGATTACAGCACAAAACCTTGGGACAACAAGCCGTGTAGTTATTGTATTATTTTGATAATCAATTCATCTGCAATCACAAATTCCGTAGACTGTGGAAGTTAACGCTATAGGTGATCACACTCCGTCCGAAGGACTACCAAAGTGCGTGGAGCGGCTGTTTTCATGCTGGGGCATAGCTCTGCAGGGTCAAAGTTCGCACAGTTGAAGATGTTAATTCCAATTCCAGAAACTGCGGGGGACAATTATTTCTTGTTTAAAATCGGCATAATCGAATTGATAACAATTGAACGTGTTATAAGCCCCACTGATTCCAGTCAGGGAAATAAAGACGTATTTTGTTCTAGACCAAGTGTTCGGAGTGCCGGTAGGCGCTGTCATACAACCCGCGGCAAAACTTCGTTGTCGCAAGTTCTTTTTCGATCGCGCCAACCATTATTATTTTGACATAATTTAACTCGGTTGCAAACAAATCAACACAGACAAACCCATAAACCTTTAATTACACAAAACGGCAACATTTCACGACGTTTTATTGACTACTGATACAGCTTTCGGGAAAGTTAGAGAGACTTGAAACTATGACACGAAACCACTCAATTTCTTGAAAGATACGCGAAAGCAGTGCATGAACGGGAATCGAAGCGTACAGTATGTGAATCTGGGACTTTTAGTTGCTGGTCGTAGAACGTTCGGGTGCATCAGAACGTTCGGGTGCTTTCATGCTGAACGTTCCTGGTAGGTGGAACGTTCCTGCCGAACGTTCCGAGTTACTGGAACGTTCAACAGTGGGCATTCACTCGTTCCACTGGAACAGAAATCGCGTTCTGATTTTTGCTAAAACCAAGATGGTACATGGTCTATCGGCATAATACCCCCTAGTGGTAACACTATGAAAAATTGTGGGAGCTCGTGGCTGGTGTTGTTCGAGATCACATAATAAGCCAATCACGATAATTCTGCGTATTGAATATTACTCTGGTTGTCATTTCGTTCACGAATATATACAAGCTTTCCGTGAGATGGTCTGGCCACGACAAATAGTAGACCATTTGGCGGGAGAAATTCTTTGAACTTCCCAGAGAACAATGTTTTTGATGAACCATGTCCGGACCTGATACATTACTTGGACACTTTCACTATATTTTTTTACTATATCAGTCCACGTGCCCATGTGTGTGATGACAAGTGGCATTATTTTGAAGCTGTTTCTCCCTGTTTGGGGAACAGATGTAGTTCGAAATTGGCACAGGATTTATATAGCGCTGATATTCCGTGATACAAATATCGGAGTTTACTGCATATTGCGATTGGCTGGGCTTCTGACAATGTCAGCTACATGTACTTAATTTTAGTCTAGGACTCCTACTTGCTCTCAGTTTCAGAAACTAATATGAATATTTTCCTCTATGCGTGGCCACTAATCTCTAATATCAGAATCTCTTCTGTGTTTGCACCCTGGTTGTTGTGTACTTCTGTGTCAGTTAGCAACGAAAGTGTTCTGCATGTTCACATAATTAACATGTAACATGTAACATGCACTGTTGTGGAAGGAAGAACTATTTTTGCTCTTACAGATTCCATGAGTTGACAGGATCCATTCAAACTTTGTCTGACCACAGGCCTAGCGAACTCCTCCACACACGCACCTCAGTTCCCTGTCCATCCATCTGTTTTCATGTGCTCGGAAATCCCGGCACTTGTCTCTCCAGTCCTTGTGCTCGTGAAGTATCCCACGACTGCTGACAAAGTTTTGTGGACTCATGCCAATTCTCTCCCAATGGCAATGCTGGGGTATTATAGGTTATGGTGTATAAGTAGAATTTCTTCTCCACCATGACAGTTCAGACCAAAGTCCCTGACCCAGAAGGACCACAGATATTGGTGAAACTTTGTTCGAAAGCCTGTCCATTTTAATTAGTCACCTACTTCGGAGCTGATCAAACATCAATAGTTAACTTTGCATAAATTTTCTTTTTTGCAGCTTGTAGATGACTACCATTTCTTCATGATATCGACAATATATCACGCTTGAAATAACTTTGTAATTTTCTTCATATAAAACTCTAGTTCAGTCATTTCATGTGCCCGGTCTCAATTACATCATAATGTATTCATGATCACTGACACAAAGGTCATTGATGCTGTATAAGGTAATAAAAGGAGGTCCATTGGAGTGTCGGTCATATCGCATGCCCAGTGAAATTGCTGAATGATAAACCGCACACACCTCTATGACCATACACGTCATTGTTGACCTTTGTGCTAGTAAACACGAATATATTATGGCATCTCCCTATGTAATTGAGGCTCGGTACATGAAACAACTGTACTGGAGTTTTATATGAGGAGAATTACAAAGTTATTTCAAGCATGATATATTATCGATATCAAGTAGTAATGGTGGTCATTTTGTAGAGTGTAGTTTGATCTACATGATGCAGGAAAGAAAATTTAATGCCGAGTTATCTACTGATTTTTGACAAGCCACAAAGTAGACGACTAATTAAAATGGACAGACTTTAGGGCACGAGAACTTTGCACATGGTATTGGCCCCAGGCACACGGAAATAGATGGATGGATAAAGAAATGAGGTGCATGTGTTAAGGAGTTTGTAAGATCTGGAAAGTCTTATATTATTGTAGATTCTATTCAAATGCTCAATGGTCATGGAACTTCATGGAAATTTTGGAGAAAAAAAACCTCTGTCATAAAAAATGGTCGTTTCATATTAACAACATCTGTATTTCCATATCTGACTGATAGTGTAATCTGATGTGCTCTGTTTTCCATACCATCATTTCAACTGAACAAATAGTTGTAGATAAGTTAGATTGTCCGAAAACGTCTCCAGCTGGGAATTGATGAACTTTGAGACAGTGATGATATACCTCAGACCTAAATTATCCCTGCAGATTCAAACATTGTAATTGTCTTACTTTACAAAACAAAGCATACAGTGTATGTTCAAGCAGAAAATCCATGGTGAATAAAATGTCCATCTCAAGTCATTTTGGCATATTAAACTCCACAAAAGAGATCACTGCGGACACTAATTCCCTGGAGCGAGACAGATCCCAGTTTTTTCTGCGTATAGTATTTCTTTTTCAAATAAAAAAATTGTCAATTAAAGTTATTGAAAACTCAGAGTAGATGTTTTCGGACTATGGCCTACTTCAATAGCAACATTGATGATCTCTTGACAGAATGATCCAACGGAGCAAGTCTGTACAGGCCCCACAGGGTGGTACCCCAAATATGATAGATGTCAACTTCGTACAGAGGAAAAACCAGGACAAAGACAGTGAGTACTGATTGTTGTACCCAATTCTGAGTAATCTCATACTTTATTGATGCACAACACTGTAAGATCATAGCATCTTCCATTACAACCAGCATCCACCAATCAGGACATCCCTTACGCTACAATTGAAGGGGCCTTTCTCATTGGTTTAGCTGAATACTGTGGTCAAATATCTTTCGATGTCACAGCTGTGCAGAGAGCTTGGGAGATGGGGTCACTATGTGAAATTTGATGGATGGAAATGAAGATCCTATAGCAATAGACACAATCGGGGAATGTTGATAATGATCCATGGGGATACCGGGTGTAAAAAGGAATAGGACCCCACCCGTGGTGTCTTGGGTGTTTAAAGGAATAGGACCCTACCCGTGTGGTTTCCGGGTGTGAAAATGAATATGAACCAACGCCGGGATATGACTGAAATATTGTTGACAGCGACGTTAAATCATGCTCACTCACTCGTTCAATCAATTCATTTGAGGAATTACTGTACATGTAACTTCCATCCCCTGACTGATTGGTAAACCAGTCATTGAATAATACTATAATGTTATTCCTGTTTCAGTTGATGTGAAGATAACCAGCATCCATGTCTGCGTGTGTACAGAGTTCCTCATGGCAGTCGCCGACTTCTTCGTGAAGGGGATGCCACCCCCGCCAGAAATCCCACCCCCACCTGTTGCCCCTAAAAAGGGGCCGAAGAAGGGTGAGTTATGTCAGAGCACAGATTCATACATGTACAGTGTACAGGCTTGTGTAGAATGCACAGAGGAAGTTTTAGAACTTCAGCGCTATTTAATTTTATTACTGAAAGATCGTTGAAAGCAACGTTAATTCATACTCACTCAGTTATGTTTTATTCACCACCCAAAGGAGGGCGCTCGGTGGCCGAGTGGTCCAAGGCTCTTCGCTGGTGACCGCTAGCCTCACACCGCTGAACCGGCACGGGTTCGAGCCCAGCTGGTCCATGTGTGAAAGTTTGTCAGTTACTTGCCGAAGGGCGGTGGTTCTCTCCGGGTACTCCGGCTTCCTCCACCAACCAAACTGACTGTCACCATATGAGTGAAACAAACTTGAGTGTGACATTAAACCAAATTCCCTCCCTCCCTCACCACCCAAAGGGTTTACTTTAATTACAGAACCGAAACAGGATCGAATACCGGTTTTGGAATTCAAGCGATAAACAGATTAGAGACTTTGAACTGATGCAATGTCTACACTCTTCTCCTCTCTGGATCCTCTCATCAACAACCCATGTACTGTACTTCCGACATTCTATTTTCAGCCAAGGAACCTCCTAAATTGGCCGCACCCCCCGAAGCGGAAATATCGATCATCATTAGCCTGGGTCGTCCAGACATCGTGCTCATTGAAGATCCATCTAGCTACAGCAGTAACGCCCTTATTTTGGAGGTAAAAAACCTTAACAGAATCACTGTGATTGGCTGGATTTTATCACAGACCAATGAAAATCCTGGATTTCTGTTTGAAAATTTGAATTGACCAATCAGGTGCTGTAAAACTGGAAGATATCCCATGATGCACTTTTTGGTTTTTATCTATTAAACATTTTCACTGATTTTGAAAATATGCATTGCATCACACTTGATGATCAGATTGGTGAACAAAGTGATTACGATAATTACTTGCCTATGTCACTCATTTTGAAGTCCGATTTTAGTCAACTGCTCAAAGGAAAACAGAAAAAGCCCCTGAAGACAGGGAAAACGATTTTACGAGATATTGTTAGGATCCATTGTCTCGAAGGTGATGTTCAACTCAGAGCACGAGTTGAGCATCACCTTCGAGAGCTGACAAATCGTGGTATCCCACCTCACAGCATGCAATATCTGTTTTATTATACTGAAAAAGACCTATAAACAATACAAATAGACGTGCTGTCTTTTTTATCTGTGAAATCGACCAAATCTTCATCAGTTGGTAACGTAAAATGCTTTCCGTCTGTACACGCCATCATGATTACAGCAGAATGACTGCACAACAGACGACAATGCTACAAAAGCCTGTTCACGGGCCATAACTGCGCAAGACCGTGTGGCATTGCCTCTGCCGTGTGACGTCAGCGCGTGATCGTGTGATATCTGTGCGAGATTGTGGACATCACATTGACGAGCTGTTTTTTCATAAGACATCGAGAATTGTGGAATATCACATGATGGTGTCTCAACCAATTAAAATAAACGAATACACAGTGAGGTATAATAATACAAATTATTACACACAAGGGGCACGCAACAACAACACTATGTCAAATGATGCGTGTATGCCCATCAAAGAAAGGCATATAGTTGAAACTTGTAAATAACATAATAATTGAACAGCATTCTTCAGTCTCTTCTGCCTGGAAGTCAAAGTGTTAAGCGAAGTTATGTATCATTTCAAAAGTTTGTGCTATCAAATTGGGGTATCTCCATGTTTTTCTCTTTTTTTTTGCATTATAACAAGATTAATTCAGCAACTTGATGTATACAAATACTATTCTGATGTCATTTTCAGTCCGGATTTGTAAACTTATTATTTCCATTACAACTGCATGTCAAGTTAACTATTTTAAAAAGTTTTACATAGGGGTATTGTCATTGTCTGTCCATCCGGTCCATCATTACACAGCGTTGCCAATCTTGGAACATTTAATACTGCTGGGGCTGAGAAGTTTCACACGTTAGTGCCTCCTCATGTTGAAAATTTGAATTGACCAGTGATCAATTCTTTCAAACCTGCTGGACGATTTCTCTTTATACCGAGGATGTGTACAATGTATGGGCGTACTGTGAGCTGATTATAATGCGTGATATTGCTTTGATGTTCCTTGCAGACGGAGATAATGTTCAAGATGAGGATCACCCCTGATGCCACGACGATGGGAGGGAGTATCAAGGACCTACAACTTTACTCTTGCATCTTCAACAAACGAGACACAACCAAAACACAGGTACTGTAAAACAATGATACTTTCTGAGATAGACGTAAAATTGCTTGAAATGTATCCTGAGCTATAGATCTATCTCAACTGTTCCTACGAAGTAGGCTCTCATTTGCAAATTGTCCGGTAATGAGTGAGTTAGTCAGTGAGTCCATCCGAATATGCTTTCTCCGGCAAAATAAGAAGGGTCATTGACATTAGAACCTTGATTTTTGGTATGAACGTGCATTAGGGGACTGTTACCAGCAAGTTAGGTGACCTCTAAACATCGAAATTGGAAAAAAACATGTCCTAATGTCTCCTAAGACCATGGAAATGCACTTAATTAGGTCAATGTCACTGTGACCTAACCTAATTGGGTCAAAGTCAATGTGACCTACTTTCCGACCCAATTTCTGATATAATTAGGTGACCTACATGTAGAAACCTCGAAATTGGCCGTTTCATTCTTATATTTAAGGAGAGTGATTTTCTCTCCATCACTCTCCTTATGTTTGTCTCCAGGAGAGCTATTGATCAAAGGTAATGGATAGTGATATTGGAGAGAAGCATCACTCTCGTATAACAAAATCCCGAGGCATGGTTAACAGCGCTCGCAGAGTTTACAAACTTTTATCCTCAACTACATCAGTTTTATTATTACGCCTCAGAGTAGCTTGTTTGATAGCCGATTGGTCAATTGCCATCCCATAAATAGTTCGTATTAGGGCAGCCACACACCTAATACGAACAATCACGTGTTAACGTTACCATAGTGGAAGGTGGAATTGCCGTAGCCTGTCCTTCAATGCAACGTCACAAAGCCGACACGTCACAAAACGAAGAGCTACGTCTTATCAATGGCTTTGTGACGTTGCGACTCAGCGTTTGCTTTCAACCCAAAGACGTTGTGGGCATGCGCGACTCTTTCGTATTAGGTCAGGAAATGTGAATCAGTTGAAGTTGTCTTACGAAAACAAACCGCATTTAATCGTTGTTGTCGTCGCGTTTTCGGCTTAAACAAAGGCTCTTCGGCATAATAAAATCGTTATGATGTTTGTTTGAGGGGGCATACAAACTATTTACATGGTCAGTGTGGGGAATTCTTATCGGTCTCGCCTGCTCGACCGATAAGAATTCCCCACACTGACCATGTAAATAGTTTGTATGCCCCCTCAAACAAACATCATAACTGATAGTGTACTCACGTGTACATGGGCCCTCAGAAATTATCAATTGGTACAGGTTGGCCTCATGATTTTATTGAAGAGCCATTCATTGCGAACAAGGAATTATTTTTGGAGCTTTTTAGATCTATAAAACAGCACTATGTTACCTGGGTATATTGGTAAACCATAAACTATTGCAGAATATTCCTTTTATATCACATACAATGTGATTATGATTACAAAAGATTTTTCCCAGGTAAATGCTCAAACTCATTATCTTGAAAAGACATCTCATGACTTGAATAATTTGTGACTTTACTGGTTCAACCTTGTACAGGTCGTTTGTCCTTCTCATCTGGACGCTGGCTCTACTCTATTCCCTCCCCCCCCCCCAACAAAACCTCAAATATTTGTGTGGTCTTACGCCCCATACACCCGTTGAGCACACACACACATTCCCAGCATGCATTTGGTGTGGACACGTCAAAGCATATTGGCATGGACAGAGCCATGTCACAGACATTATTAGCTCACCTGACCACTTGGGGGAAGGGCTCCCATTCATGAGGTTAACGTAATGGGGAAAAAATGTCATATATATGAAACCAGGCCATTTCACCCGACGATTTCCTTTACGATGTTCTGGAGATTTCATATCTGTATTATCCTAAAGTTTCGGGATTTTGTATCCCATGGAATGAATTTCCTGGCTGAAAAACCAGTTGTGCTCCATAAGCCATAATGTTACAGTTACCGCCTTGTATAAATATTGTATGTTCTTTCGGTAGATCCTGCCTCCGTGTGAGATCAATCTGCACAGTAACGCCCCCTATGGGAAGGGTCAGCACATGGATATCCAGATGACCGATTTCATCCTCAATGTCTCCCCAGCAACCATCCGTACTCTCACTGCCATTGCTGGTGGACTGTCCGCCCAGCCTGTAAGCTTTGTACAACTATGTAGAACTATCCAGATACAATGTTGCACCTTTTAGAAAACTTCATTTAGATAAATACTTGGTTCATAAACCACCTTGAAAATCTCTGAGAAGGCCAGTTCAAGCTTCAATGCCTTAAAAAAAGAGAATTTTGCCATCATTGCCTTGAAAACAGCTAGCCATGCCACTTTTCTCTCAGGGCAAGCTAATCACAGCGAAGTCCAGATTGACTCACTTTTCCAGTTAGTAAATCTATAATTTCAAGTGCATTTTTTGCCAATACCAGATTTGAGACAAATTTGAACAATATTGGAGTATCAGACTGATGCATGGCCCTCAAAACTACTGAAATGATCTTGAAACTAATGCATGGATGAAAACTCTTGACGTGAATATTTTCTTTATGCATTATCCATACTAGGAGGTGGTGGAAGGTGTGAAGCAATCTAATGTACCGACCGACCTTTGGGCCATCAAGAAACTGACCGATTCCAATTTCTGGTTCCTCAACTTTCCCATCGGTAAGAAAGTCGACCTGTAAATGAAGGTAACAGGTGCATGGTTGATCATGCATGACAAATCTATAATAATGATAATGACAGAATGATTGCGTCTGATTGCCCTGCGCAGAAAAACGCGGCGTCCATGCGCATTCGGTCTGTATTGATTTTGATCAACCAAATTAAGCCTGTGTGACATTTTCTCCAATTGCATTTGGTTGACAGTTCTTGAAATTAAAATAACATGAAACTCTTGGTTTTCCCAACATGAGAAAATTATAAATTTCAAATCTTCTAAACACAAATATCCTTTCTGTAAGAACAAAAATTTTTCAGTCCTCTTATCATAAATATTCCTATCTTTGAATAATTCTTGGTGGTGAATGAATATTTTTCCAGTGGAAGCAGAAGATGCGGCCGATGTAGAAGAAGCTGTCGAAATTGAAGAGAAACAAGACGATTCACGTGGGGAACAGGTAATAAGCTCTTATTTTTCATCACTTGGTTGCCATGGTTAACTTACAACCAAAATGCACACAAACGACAGTCACATGACATTACGTAATCGTAAACGTCCAAGCAAGTGTTTACCTCCGTGAAACATTTTTTCAAACCCTACCAGGGCTGGGCGATCTTTTGTCTGATACAGCCAGCAATTGAATGGACCCTTTATGGGAGCCATCTTGAATTCACCCATGACCCTCGAACAATTATGCAATTAGCATCAAAATGACTGCGATATGAAAAGCTAGTTCAAGCTAGTTCAAGTTTCAGCGAGCTATGCAATTAAGGGGCAGATCTAGCCAAGCACCATTGTATTAGACTGTGGTTTAGTTGAATAGGAACTTTCTCTGTCTGTAAATGTCTGCTATTGTGCGAGTAAATCTCTCTGTCTCATTCCGTGCCACTTTAGTTCTATTGATTCGCTTAGTGTTAGCAGTCCAGTAAAATTTGAAATTTAGTAACGTTGCTGTTTCTGTTAAGATTCCAAACCGACGAGCAATAACAAATTTTCCATAACTGTTTTCAATAACGAAGCAAGTTGCTATTGGAAACATTCACACAAATTTGAAACTGATGCTAGGAGTTACTAAAAAGTGTAACAAAGATCATAGGAGTTATCTCCCTTGGCTGAGTTTGTTCAGTGGTATTTTGGGCCATCTTTTCGATCTGAAACAGAGGATTTTGACAGTTAAATAAGGCTACCACGCGATTCTAAACATTGAACAACACGTAAAAATTAATTAGACATTCAGTTAAATTTGTACAATTAGGTTAATTATCCAAAATGCATGAAAATTCGGAGTACTACATTTATCTTTCGTCTAGTTGTGTGAAAGCTAAAGATAGATAGTTAATTGCCAAAAACATTACATAATGGCTGCATATTGGTCATGGAAAACAACTTTAGAATTGAAAAAGTAATGAAAATTCAAAAAAAACAAAAAAACTGCGGAAATTATCAAATATCAGACAGCAATATATGAACGCAGAGCAATGTTATTGATTTCAGTAATGAAAGAATCAAAGTAGGCATGTTGCTGCTAAAATTGATAACGTTATTGAAATTTGTACTTTATTGGACTGATTAGTGCGGATGCACAACCTGGAGGGAAAATCATTTGATTGTGCTACTTAGCTCTGACCTTAATTTCTGTCCATGTAATGCTGTACATGCATGTCCTGTCTAATGTGGAAAGTGAAAATGAAAGTACCTTCATTAAATATGCATTTGCATGTATGTGTATTTGCCTCAGGTTTCCAGTGCTCATGAAATGGTAGGTGGAATTTGACCGAAATCTTAGAGTTGAAAAATGCATCTTGCCCTTTTTGCTGCTATGTATTTCCCTATAATCCTTTTCATTCCTGGCCTGTATTCCTGCCAATCTTCAGGGCTCTGATTTGCAAAACATTATCTTGTTATGTTATCAGTTGTTTTGTTATTTTTATCCAGTCACATGCCAGTGTGCTCATCAGGCCAAATTTTCATAAATTGAGTTTACAAATTGCATGTTTTTTTGTAAGCATACTAAAGAATTCCTATTTTAGTTAGTCACCAACTTTGGAGGTTGTGAAAAATAATGGTAGGTTCAGCATAAATTTTATTTTTTGCAGCATCTATAACAAACTCTACGAAATTATTTACCGAACTTGTTTTATGTTCCGAGGCTCAATTGCATGGGGTGGCATCATAATACATGTATATTGAAGTTGTCATGGACAAAGGTCAATAGAGCTGTATAAGGTCAGTTGTGTCTTGACACATGAAACAACTATAGAGTTGTTCAAAGTGTAATATATTATAAATATCACTTACGAATAGTAGTCATTTTGTAAATTTCAGTCTGTTATACATGCTGCAAAAAAAAAAGTATGCTGAAGTGTTGATTTTTTTACCAGCTAATAATAAAAAAATATGTATGTTTACTGTTCTTTGACTGGTTATATTGTTTTGGTCAGGCATGTTTGGCTGGGTTCTTGGACTAGAATTTCGACATTCCGTTGTTTGAGTACAAGAGCATGTTGTGTGTCTTTCCTGTAGTTTCCATTGCAGTCTTCTGGGTTTGATATTATCTGAACTTCACGAGATATGCATCTGCCATTCTCGTTGTCATTCCATTGCATGGTTGCAGTGCATATTATACCAGCAAAAGCAGCTAGATGTAACATATTATATATTGTTCTGCAGGGTACTTGAAGATCGAGTCATCCAGTCCCAAAACTTAGCCTTCCTCAAGTTAAGGATCATCCCGCATTCACCTTCACCTCTGCTGAAATACTCTCATCTAGAATCATAATTGTCCTTGGACAGACTATTGTTTTCGCCCATCTCCTGGTACATGATGGCACAAAGTCTGGAGCTGGGCAAAGAGTGCTTGCTCTTCGCCTTGTTGTCCCCCGCCACATTCATATCATATCATGAGATACATAAAATGTACATTGAATATATCATCATGAAATTTGTACCATAGCCCCTGCCGTACTCCGCCCTCCTCCCCGATAGACGCTACATCCCCGGACCATTCACAACAACTCCGCTCCACCCAGCCTCGCTCGATCATCCCCCATGCACTCTTTCCATCAGTCCAGTGTCCGTGCAGTCACCCGCCTTACTATAATGCTGTTCTTACAAGTTTATCTGTTAATGCTGCAGCCAGACGAAGAACTTCTTTATTCCTATTCTCAGTTAAGTTTATTAACTCGGTCCTTGTATACCAGATTGTCTTGCATTAATTTACCGAGTTCACATTTCAATAGACAGGGTTACTGCTCCTTCTATCAGAGCAGCCCCGTGGGGCTTCCAGGGATTGGCCTGGGATGTCGTTGTGCACACCGCAGGTCATGGTAAGAATAGGCCTCAGCTCCTCAGAAAGCTTGTCGTAAGAGGCGACTAACTGAGGCACCGCCAGGGTTCCCGTGTGTGAAAAGGAATAGGACCCCACCCGTGTGGTTCCCGGGTGTGAAAAGTAATAGGACCCAACGTTGTGATATTACTGAAATATAGTTGAAAGCGACATTAAATCATATTCACTCACTCACACTCTATCAGAGCAGAAGACAGGTACACTTGTCCCTCATGATAACGCTGAAGTTGGGGAACAAAATATGGACTGCATTATAGGCAAGTTGCACTATAGTGAATCTTCATAACAGCTGAATACATTATACAGTTATATATTTGGGGACATATGTGTCTGTGTTTCACTGAAATTAACTTTATAATCAACCGTTTTTTAATGAGGGACAATGTATTGAACCGCAGGCATTTCGAATTAATGAAGATTTTGTTCTTCACTCTCATTAAATGATGGGAGTTCAAATTAGGAATAAACAAAATAGAATCTTCACAACGACTTTTAGAAGTATAACACCTACAACGCATGTGGATCAACGTATTGACAAACATTGGGATGGCAACGAGAACTACCAAAACATGGTGATTCATGTCTGGATTTAGACAGAATTTGACAACAAAATGGTATATATGTAGATGTTACCTGTCTTTAGACTGGTTGCCTTTCCTGTATATCCATACAGTATACAGGTATCAGTCATGCGGACTGAATTGATAATTCTAGCTGACTGATTGTGGTTATCACAGTTCGTATCGCCTTCATTTGGGCCAAGGTCATGCATTCTCCGGGTCTGGGGGTGTTTCTTTGAACACGATACATTCTGCAGTGTGGACAATGAGTTCAGATCGAGACAGAATTTTGAACCGACGATGCAGGACATAGCCTGTCCCCTGGACACACAGGGGAGGTAACCCACTTAACCTGTCTCCTTCTTTCTCACTGAACTGAACTGAACTGAACTGAACATAGCAGGGGCAGTAACCCAGTCTAACATTTCAAAAGCTAAGTGATATTGCTGAATGATTATGCCTGTTATTAGTACCCATGTACTGATACTGAATATACGATGTTATGTTGGTTTGTTTATGCATTTCTCTGAATTCTTGGAAGTTTTGCTATTTATGCCATTTTCTGTGACATTGAATGTGCATGATATTTTAATACACATGTTTACCAGTCACAAGTGCTGATCTGGGGTAGTCACAGTTTTTGGTAGAAAAGGTATTTTACGAATATCGAAGGACTATTTCCCCGATAAAAAAATTCTGATGGAGGAGGGAAAAAGTGCTTATTGTGCAATGTATTCTCGCTAATATTTCAACAGCTTAGGTTTTTGAAAAGAAAAAGCAGAAAATACACTTAATGTTGACAGCAATACACTTAATGTGGACAGCTGGTGATTATGGACTTCGGCCGCCATTTTCCTTTGTCTTTCCTAGTCGGTTATCTTCAGGATGTGAGTCAGGATAAGAAATCTTCCAGTCTAATTATCACATTTTTTCTATCCCTCAATTATTTTACTAAATATTGCCTTCATTATTTGAAATTGCCTGTCCAATGGACTGGGCTCTGGTTAATGCCATGGTTATCTCCCTTCCCTAAGGATATGGCGATTTCCTTTAATAGTCTTTCAGCTGAGAATTTCGTGCAGCAACATTAATCCAATTTGATAAATTTTGATAGACATGATTATTGAAATAGAATATAAGAAATAGTTAATATATGCTTTAATACATGTGCATGTATCATTGCTATTCTCCATGTTGTCTGGGTTATCAAATTGAGCATGGATCTGTCAAAGTAAAAAAAAATGCACACGAACCTATGAATTTTTCTTTAATTTTCCTCATATTACACAATTATGAATGCAAAAGCACACATTATTCAGAAAGTTAAAAAATTATGACATCAGCTTATAATTTTGATTTTGAGTTGCCAAACAATTTAAATTTTTCTCTTAAAATGCAAATAAGTGACAAACACCAACCAATTTTGGAGAAAAGAAAGCAAACTTTTTGCAACAGTTGTTGAGATCATTGTACAATCATATACATACGCTAGATTACAATTAAAAAAAAGGAGTTAAATATTTTAAATTAGGAGACATAGTTATTAGAATGTGGGATGATAATGTTGATCATGATTATATTTAATATAATATGTATATATTTGGCAGCTGTTGCTGGCTGTTCCGGTACTCGTGATCAAACTGGAGGGAGGTGTAGGGAAGAGAACGGTTCCCCTACTCATCGTAGAGACCTCATTTCAGGGAGAGGTGCGTGACTGGAGCACTGAGGTAGGTCAAAGGTCATCAGATCACTATTCAGTTCGCCCATGTGCAGTGTTGGGTTGGCAGTGGAATAATGGTGAGATCCTTCCAATCGCCTTTTCGGGCATACTTCATGCTTCAGTGAACTAGGGCCAATATCATGAAACCTTTCTTGCCGTGGCTTTTTTCAAGAGCGATTTTTACACCATGTGCATTTTAAAAATTTCCTCTAAGTTGTGTTTCAAGAAAAATGTTGTTGACTGCATTGGCCAACTGTTCTTTAAATGGACCTTTTGGAACTCTTTTTTGCAGTTTGGTAATAAATAGTATCCCCGCAGATTTGTGGAGTGCCGATCGGTAGCATTTCATGTGTCAAATAAATATCTTTGTTTCATTTAATGACTATCATCACTGGAGTATGAAGATCTGTAGCCATGTTAGCTGTATTTTCTCTGTGATTATCCAGTTACGAGTAGAAAGCACGCTGAGCCTTGAGGTGGCGTACTACAACGAGGATCTGGCTGTATGGGAGCCTATACTGGAGCCTGTGCAGGACAACAGTCGACGTCGCAAGTGGGATATCGGCCTCCAGGTACGATATACATTGTACCATCTAGTTTGTTCAGCCTGTTGAAAATTACAACACATATAAGAGAAGTGGGAAGAGGTGCCGGCATACTGACAGAGCCACATGACTTCACAGTATAGTCTTCTGGTTAAGCTATTCTAAAGCACATACCAAGAATGTAACGATTCGTGATATGTGTTGTCTCTCAGGTATGCTTTTATTGTACCTGTTCATGTGGCAACTTGGATGACATGACCAAAGGTAAAAATTACAACACATATAAGGGAAAGACTTTGTGGATGGACTTATTTATTATTAATTATATTATTATAATTAAATATTTGTCGTAATAATATATTTAAAATGCCCTCTTTGATGTACATGTATGTAGATAAGAAAATAAGGAAATTTATTAAAAATTGTGTCGAGAAACTCGTTTGAGAAAATTTTGGATTGTTAGGAGTGAAAATTATTTTCTTCAGGGTTCAGGAACGCTATCATGTAGTTTGGTTAGACGGTTGTATGTTGGACACTCTTAATAGTTCAATCACAGGACTGGCACCTGGTAAAGAAAAAAATCGTCGGAAGATGATTAAAAAATTTAAAAAAATTTTTATTGGCAGGTGGTACAAAACAGCGACGAACCCTTGTTTGACGACGAGGAAACTGATATTCCCATCCAGCTACCCAAGATGACGATCACGGTGAAATCTGAGGATTACCTCAATCTGACCCTGACCAAGACATGTCTCGACGTCTTGGCTAAACTTGGCAAGGTAATTAACGCTGACCCACTGTCTGACCATTTTCACTCCTTCACCTCTTGCCCAAAGTTGATTAGAATCTGTTTGTGTGTTCGCTTGTCTGTCTACATGTTCAACTTTAGTTTCTGAGCAACTCATTTAGAGAGTCTTAACAGATTCTTGCCAAATTTGGTGCATGGTGTATCTCACCTAGTAGCAATTGCAGGATCCAACGTAATACACCTGAAATATAAAGAAATTGTTCCTCATTTGATTGATTAAAATTTGATAAATTATTCTCCTTTTTAAATTGAAGTTTTCTTTAGTTCATTTTGCTGTGTTATCCAGGCTTTCAATGATGCATACAACCTGATAGAACCAGCCGTCAAGCCAGGAGAGGTTATCTCCCCTTACCTTATCCAAAATCATACAGGACTGGAACTTACGATTAAGTTGGACAACGAGTTTGAGGTAAGTAACTGTCACAAAGCTTTGTCTCTTGACTAATTTCAGTTTGAGCCACTGGTCACTGGAATGTTCCCCATTAATACTGACCAGTCTGAATCGTCGCTCCATGTCTACTCACTGATCAGAATGCCTCTCCATTTCTGCTGACAAGACTGAATGCTGTTCCAGTGCTTACTGACCAGTCAGAGTGTTGTTTTATATTAGCTGACCAATCAGAATGCTGTTTATTTGCTGACCTATTAGAATGCTGTTCTGTTACTGACTAATTAGAATACTGCTCCATTAATGACCAATCAGAATGATTTTTTATTGCTGACCAATCAGGATGCTGCTCCATTTCTGCCAACCAATCAGAATGCTACTCCATTTCTGCCCTCCAATCAGATTACTGCTCTGTTTCTTCTGACCAACCAAAATGATTTTAGTCGTACAGCATATGTGCAGCAAGCTGAAAATCCATTCTGGTGAAGCCCATGTTATGGGTATTAGAAACAATTCAAAACTTAGGGGGTGGGGTTGGGGAGAAGGGGGGGGGGGCAACAGGGTAGAAATATTGGATTCTAGGATTTATTGTCATGGCGTTATCTTGTATACTTCCTACTGTCTGATATACCCTCTGATTGAATTTGAGTTAAAAACATGCCATGTAGCATTTGCGCTTATTGCCAATCAGCATCATCTGTTAAACGGAGTGGAGTGGGTTTTGGGTGTCACAGCTGAACAAGACATCTTACTGTGTCAAATTTTTAGCTAACTTAGCTATAATAGCTGACTTTTTCTTTCTGTGTCGAGTAAGTTGATTAAGACTGCATGCGTATACGTGCCACGTTTTTCAGCCCAATGCAATCAGAGGATGTTACACCGACAGTTCTAAACTCCGATAATTAGAGAATTCTAGGCTTGTGCACTATTTAAGCAGGACGAGATAGTGGACCAGTCACCTACTGGACATTTTGATATTTTAGACCATTTTGGGAGAATATTTTGATGATTTCATTGTATTCATCACAGGAAAATGAGGTCTCAAACTTGCAAACCACAAAGTGTCAGCCTATTCTCTACCCCCTTCTCCTCGCTTACCCCAAACCACCATAAATTTTTTCATTCCATCAATATTCAGCAGTTTCATATAGTGGGTGCTGACCCCCAAGGGGGTCCTACCCCCCCCCCCCCCCCAGCCCTACTTAGCCACCACTACTTAGCCACCCCATCAGAAGGTTCTCCATAACTGACATTGTTATCCCTTCTTACCTGAAAACATGGACATGGCTCATGTAGGATAGTCTGACTGTTTTACAAAGATGAAAACCCCCCAATATGTGAATTTAACCACGCTCTCAAGACCGCTAGTTTTGATCAGTCAGTATGTCGGCACCTCTTCCCACTTCCCTTATATGTGTTGTAAGTGTGATTAACATGCATTTATTAAGTTTTTTTTGCTTGTCATTTGTTAATCTTGTTGCTGTTTGTTGACATGATCATTTTTCATTGCATTTAGGGAGCGTATCCGATAATTATTTTTTAACCGTCCACGAGGAAAATCAAACTGCTGAGTGCTTAAACATCACATCTGGTCTGTCGGGGATGAAGTACGACCCAGCATAATAGTGTCTTAATACATCTCAAAATTGCACAACTGAACCAGTGATTTTCATCACCCATATCGAAAAAACCCAGTAAATTTCAATCGAGATCAATCCGGGAGAAAGCCACACGCATCTCAGTACTGCATGTCCTTTCAGTTTCAGCCGAGAAAGTAGTTGGTTGATCTGAAAGGCTCCATGAATCCACCTTGATGGATTGTATTCGACCACAAAAGGTCACTGTCACTTTTAGTGAACAAACCGCAATGGAATGGTCCAGTAGTCCGCCTTGCAAGCAGGAGGTCCTGGGGTCAATCATTGGCTGATTTCTACCTCATACTTGAAATATGGAACATGTTGCTTCATCGCTTGCTGCTCAGCATAAAGATGATAGATCAAGGCCCGGTGTCGGGATAAGGTGACTCAGCCAAGTGTCGTGTCTGCCTATGGCAGGCCTTTTCGCGAGGAAAATTTGAAGGAGTGATGAAACAGTCTCCTGGATACCTTGGGTGAGCAAATCAAAATAGCTCGCCTGAAGGCAGTTTGGAGAGCAATTGAATTTTCCCAAATAAATGAACAAATCCTGTTGATTTGTGGCATGTACTGTTTTCCGACTTCGGTTACGTTCCCAGTTTAAGAATGTCTTCAGTTCGACCTTGCTTCCCTTAGCTTTGACATGTTCGATAGGTGCAGCCATGGCAAATAAAATTAAAATAATAGACGATGCAGAAACATCTTCTCCTGTCCTCACGCCAACATGGAGCCTCGTAGTCGTGTAGTCATAGCAATGGCTGAGTGCATAGAATATCGCGAGAAGACAGTTATGCGCATGACCCAATATCGCACTTCCTGCATGGTATTGAAAGCGGAAGCGGGCTCCAGTGATACATTTTCGAGCAGTCGAATTGACCATCATAAACGAAAATTTGAACTTTTGGATGAGTGATAATTCGGTCACCTGAAACAACTTGAGCGTGTGTGGGCACAAGCGCATTCGATTGCCCGCCTTATATGGCCAGGCCTGTATGGTGCCTTGCTTTGGTAGGGCAACAGTGTAAGAAGGCGAAATTTGGACTGACCGATGCAGGCCACCGTTTGCCGGAATTTTTTTGAAAGTGGCTTTAAATTCTATTCACTCACCCTAGATGTTGTGGGATTTTTTCTGGATAGACCTACACTTAACTGATTGGAGCAAAAATATTTTTTGGATACGTTCCTCAACGTTGTGTGAATTAACAATATGTAGTTTGTGTTTTCATCTGCTCTAACATTTTCATTGCATGTCTCCAGCAAACAGGAACCGAGTCCAAAGAAAAGGTACACCATTTTATTTATATTCTATGCAAATAGACTTATGTTATTGATCTCTTGAAGCCAATTTTCTACATTTGAACTTCCACAGAATGTACACGATCTGTATTTCTGTATCTTGTGGTTCCACTGATAATTTTAGCATAATACACTAGTAGTGTAATTTCTGTGGCTATTGAAAACTTGTTATTTCAATCATTCCAGCTTTATTCCTCTTGTCCTGGTTGGCTAATGAAACAGTGAAGATAACAAATTCAGTACATTGTAGCAAAATGGGTACAAATCTCATAACATGCCTATTAAGTATTTATTCCAAGAGTGTTTTTGAAAATTTGGCATGATGAATTCCATCTGAAATTATTTTATTGCCAGCCTGGTTATGGCACTTTGTTTCTTGCATAGTATTTTTGAAAGCTCTTTAATTTTGTTCTCCTGCATGTGAGTGAAAATCTGTTAAATTTTTATTTTCGTTTCCTTCATTACTTTGAAATCTGTTTTCTCATTCAGTTAAAAAAAGGTCCCTCTGGGTTATCCACTTTAGTACACGGACTTCATCCCAGGGTACATTACTTTGTGATTAAAGTGGTGACATTGAGTACTTGGTACATTGTATATTGGTGATGTATAGTACTTGGTATATTGGTGACATTGGTACTTGGTATAATGGTGACATGGTTCTTGGTATACTGGTGGCATTGGTATGTGTTATATTGGTGACATTGGTATGTGTTATATTGGTATGTGGTATATTGGTGACATGGTACGTGGTATACTGGTGACATTGGTACTTGGTATATTGGTGACATTTGTACGTGTTATATTGGTGACATTGGTATGCGGTATATTGGTGACATGGTACTCGGTATATTGGTGACATTGGTACATGGTATACTGGTGACATTGGTACTTGGTATATTGGTGACATTTGTACATGTTATATTGGTGACATTGGTATGTGGTATATTGGGGACACTGGTATGTGGTATATTGGTGACATGGTACTCGGTATATTGATGACATTGGTACATGGTATATTAGTGGCATTGGTATGTGATATATTGGTGACATTGGTATGTGGTATATTGGTGACATTGGTACTTGGTATATTGGTGACATTGGTACTTGGTATATTAGTGACATTGGTACTTGGTATATTGATAACATTGGTACTTGGTATATTGGTGACATTGGTACTTGGTATATTAGTGACATTGGTATATTGGTGACATTGGTACTTGGTATATTGGTGACATTGGTATGTGGTATATTGGTGACATTGGTACTTGGTATATTGGTGACATTGGTACTTGGTATATTGGTGACATTGGTACTTGGTATATTGGTGACATTGGTACTTGGTATATTAGTGACATTGGTATGTGATATATTGGTGACATTGGTATGTGGTATATTGGTGACATTGGTACTTGTTATATTGGTGACATTGGTATGTGTTATATTGGTGACATTGGTATGTGGTATATTAGTGACATTGGTATGTGTTATATCGGTGACATTGGTATGTGGTATATCGGTGACATTGGTATGTGGTATATTGGTGACATGGTACTTGGTATACTGGTGACATTGGTACTTGGTATATTAGTGACATTGGTATGTGTTATATTGGTGGCATTGGTATGTGTTATATTGGTGACATTGGTATGTGTTATAATGGTGACATTGGTATGTGGTATGTTGGTGACATTGGTATGTGGTATATTGCTGACATGGTACTCGGTATATTGATAACATTGGTACTTGGTATATTGATGACACTGGTACTTGGTATATTGATGACACTTATCCTCAGTATATTGGTGACGTTGTTATTGGTACTTGGTATACTGGTGACATTGGTACTTGGTATACCGATGACATTGGTACTTGGTATACTGGTGACACTGGTACTTGGTATATTGATGACACTTATACTCGGTATATTAGTGACGTTGGTATTGGTACTTGGTATACTGATGACATTGGTACTTGGTATACTGGTGACATTGGTACTTGGTATACTGATGACATTGGTACTTGATATACTGATGACATTGGCACGTGCTATACTGGCGAAGTTGGTACTTGGTATATTGGCGACATGTTACTAGGCATATTGGTGACATTGATCCTTGGTGTATTGGTTCATGGTATATTGATGACATTGGTACCTGGTATACTGGTGAATTGGTACTTGGTATATTGGTGACATTGTTACTTGGTATATTTTTGACATGGTATATTGGTGCCATTGGTACGTCTTATATTGGTAACATTGGCACTTGGTATATTTGTGACATTGTTACTTGGTATATTTGTGACATTGATACTTGGTGACATTAGTATGTGTTATATTAGTGACATTGGTACTTGGTATATTGGTGACATTGGTACTTGGCACATTGGTGACATTGATACTTGGTGACATTAGTATGTGTTATATTGGTGACATTGGTACTTGGCACATTGGTGACATTGATACTTGATATATTGGAGACATTGGTATATTGGTGACATTGGTACTTGATATATTGGAGACATTGGTACTTGATATATTGGTGACATTGGTACTTGATATATTGGAGACATTGGTATATTGGTGACATTAGTATGTGTTATATTGGTGACATTGGTACTTGGCACATTGGTGACATTGATACTTGATATATTGGAGACATTGGTACTTGGTATATTGGTGACATTGATACTTGGTATATTGGTGACATTGGTATATTGGTGACATTGGTACTTGATATATTGGAGACATTGGTACTTGGTATATTGGTGACATTGATACTTGGTATATTGGTGACATTGGTACTTGGTATACTGGTGACATTCGTACTTGGTATACTGGTGACATTGGTATATTGGTCACATTGGTTTGTGGTATATTGGTGACATTGGTACTTGGTAAACTATATTGGTCACATTGGTTCTTGGTATATTAGTGACATTGGTACTTGGTAAACTATATTGGTCACATTGGTATATTGGTGACACTGGTACTTGGTATAATGTTGGAATTGATACTTGGTATATTGATGACATTGGTATATTCGTGACATTGGTACTTGGTATACTGGTGACATTGGTACTTGGTATACTGGTGACATTGGTACTTGGTATACTGGTGACATTGGTACTTGGTATACTGGTGACATTGGTACTTGGTATACTGGTGACATTGGTACTCGGTATGTTGATCACATTCGTATGTGGTATATTGGTGACATTGGTTCTTGGTATATCAGTGACATTGGTACTTGGTAAACTATATTGGTCACATTGGTATATTGGTGACACTGGTACTTGGTATAATGTTGGAATTGATACTTGGTATATTGATGACATTGGTATATTCGTGACATTGGTACTTGGTATACTGGTGACATTGGTACTTGGTATACTGGTGACATTGGTACTCGGTATGTTGATCACATTCATATGTGGTATATTGGTGACATTGGTACTTGGTATATTGATGACATTGGTACTTGGTATATTGATGACATTGGTACTTGGTATATCGGAGACATTGGTACTTGGTATATTAGTGACATTGGTACTTGGTATATCGGTGACATTGGTACATTGTACTTGGTATATTAGTGACATTGGTACTTGGTATATTAGTGACATTGGTGTATTGGTGACATTGGTAGTTTGGTGGAATTGATAGACTGGTGATGACATACTTGAAAATTGTTGCAGTACATGTATGTATCATATGCCACGGCACACTTCAGTGTGGTCCTGCCAAATGATTTTAAGAGTAATGATAGAATGGTTCTGGAATTGTGATCTTTTATTTGTGTCTTAGTCACCTTAATTACTCTCACTTCTCTCTAATCTATATTCCTATTTAATAATCTGTGAATCTCTTTCTTGTCAGTATTGTGAGATACAGGAGAAGTCTACCTGAGTTTATTTGTCTGTCTGAGTTTACTTGTACAGGGGAGGATTTTCAGCAGGCCTGCAAGTGCCTCCTATATATCCTGTATTTCCTATATTTTCCTACATTTATAGTCATTCCTATACAGTAATTTCCCTAATAATTCGATAACCGGAAGTACAGCAAAAATGGCTTATATCTGGAAATATTCTTGATGGCACCTGCCACAAAGTGCCCCATTTTGTCTTTATATGACTTTTCTTCAATATGAATGAATAATGGGAATGTTAGTTTTTCTCTGTGTTTGAATAACAGAGTTGAAAAGTGAAGTCCCTGTGATTGAATTATTAGCGGAATTACCGTATTTTTCCTAAAAACCTCCTATATTTTGACCAGTGCTCAAACTTTCACCAGTGCTCTAAAATGAGTCGGATTGGCATGAGGAAAACAATCCAAAAAACTTTTTTTGCCGTGCTTTGCTCGGCAAATGTTGAACCGAGCAGCAGAATGGGTCTCCTCAATCACCACTGCTATGACCACATTCAGTGGAAATAATTTGATTGAACACCAGAAAACTACCAAGTTTGGAACATACAGTGTAGTAGTGACCGGTCTTACACTCCTTTATTTTCTATATTTTCCTATATTTTATAAAGAAAATTCCTATATTTCTCCTATATTTTGGGAAATTTCCTCCTATATTTTCACTGTGAGCCACTTGCAGTCCTGTTCCAGTAATGTAAATGACTGTGCAACTGAAACTTACATGAAAGGTCAACCTAACAATCCCTCAACTCATGTCTCACTTTCGTCTTCAGATGCCCCCGGAGGCAGACAGTGGCCGCATGCACATGGCCATTGGTTCAGAGATTCCAGTGTTTGGGCGCAGCACCAATGTCGTCGTGAGGAAGGCGTCCATCATCAAGGCTACACAAGAAGGAGATGAAAAGAAAATGCTTTTCCAGGTAATTTGACCTTTTCCCCCAAATGTTCAATTTATCAACCGTGACCTTGGGCTTAGTCAAAGTTGGGGAATAGTGAATTGCTGTCTGGATCTAAAATGACCCATTCTGTATCCTGAGTTCTTATTCAACATCTCAAAACTTTACAGAGACCTATTCATCTTTAGGTCAAAGGTCAATGCCAAATTCCTTTGAAACTTACAATAGCTTGTCTGTGCTGTATCTTGAGGTATTATTCACCGAACTTCTCAAAACATCACAGATTTTCTGCCATTCAATTTTCCTGGAACCATGTATGTTATCGTTTGGTAACTATGCTTTAAGGTAGAACAGTTCGGGGCCACGCGAGAAGTGACAATCAAGCGGACAGAGAAGCGCCTGTTCGAGATTAACAAGAAGTCGGACTACCCTGGAGACCTGTGGGTGGTTCTAGTCAGCACGGAGGCCTCATATGGCCGTAAGACCATCTCCCTCCGCTCCCTAGTACAGGTGAGAGGGTTGTTTAATCTCATCGTGTCAGGCTCATAAATACATGGTTCATGCACCACCTTTGAAAAGTGTTGAACATGATGAGTTGAAAATTTGTCCTGCATGTTTGTTTGCCATTTCACATATGATATACATGTATTGTCAAAATGGCCGCATCAA
Source organism: Hanleya hanleyi (assembly GCA_036873755.1). Classification (NCBI taxonomy): domain Eukaryota; kingdom Metazoa; phylum Mollusca; class Polyplacophora; order Lepidopleurida; family Hanleyidae; genus Hanleya; species Hanleya hanleyi. The sequence goes on along the minus strand of JAVTVY010015796.1, from coordinate 33,832 downwards.
TGATTCAAACATCACAAATTTGGTAATTCCATGCTGAAAATAAATAAAAAGCGGCAAATTTTTGCATCTTCCAAATCTCATTTCCAGCGGTAAAGAAACTGCCATAATCATAGATTTCTGAAAGGGTATAATGTAAAAAAACCTATAACACTAACAGATTAATGGTTAGAGATATTATTGGTAATATTCCGCTTCTGTAATTTTAGCTAACTGCCAAAAACTACAACATTTACTTGTGTCTGAAGCACTTTGTATAAATTTAAAATGTGTTGATCATAGGTGAAGAACCACCTCACAAAGCCAGTGGAGGTGTACTATAAAGGGGAGAAGAACATCGTCAAAATTGGTATCGCTGAACCAGGCGAGGTCTTACCATTACCGCTTCCTGCCCTCTATACCTTCACCAGCGAGCTATTCTTCAGCCCAGTGGATGCGAGGTAAACTAGTCAGACTAAATGTATATATCTTACATAAAATTTTGCTGAAAAATAGAAACCTGTTCTCCCTGCAAAGAACAGAAAATCGTGGGTATGGCTTATCCTGTACAGAATGTCCTCATTTCTCTAATTTATTAGGATATTAAGCAGGTTGCCCCTTTCAAACATCAAGTGCTGTAAAATTTAAATGTAGTTTCTGTCGAGACATAGACTAGATGGTTATTTCCCTGAATATTGAAATATCTGTGTTTGCTCTCCTTCACAGGTATAATGTATCCTCGGAAGGTGTGAGCTGGAGAACTTCTGTGGAGAAGGGACGATTTGAGATGGCGTGCGATTCCAATGATGGACACACTCCGTTCTATATGAATGTAAGTGAAGCATTGAGTGATGTCACTTCTGGAAAGTGCAGAATTTGGAAGCGATCCGAGTTTCACAACATGGGTGAATACGCTTGTATAAGATAGAACACATCTTTTCACTTGAAGACAAAAAATTCAAATAGAATTTTGAAAAGCCATGATCTTGTCCAAGAGGACATGTGCTGCCACCTACGTGTACATCTATCAGCACAGGAAAAAGAACTGTTGAATGCTGATTGGAATTGCCAATCACTTTTCAAGTGAGATATTGTGATCTAAGATGTCAAATTCTTAAACATTTCACTCAAATGTTCACAAATTAAACAACTTTTGCTTCTTTTCTCGAAGTGGTAATGGAATTTAACCTGGGCAAGTGGCCATTAATAGCTATTCTTAAAAAAAAATAGGGTCTTTTTGGAGCTTGCAGAATCTGTTTCAAACAAAATCTAGCACTAGTGTAGTCTTAACACCCCTGGTCACATCTCTAAATATGATCTTGAATCTTCATATATACATGTATTTTCTCTGTAGATCCACACTGTCCCGGAGAAGGTTTATTTTGAGGATTCCATGGAGATGACTAAGGAATGTTATACCATCAACCTACATCCAACTGTTATATTGCACAACCTGCTTCCCTTCCCTGTGAACTGCTTGCTGGAGGTGAGAATTGATACAACACCCCTCTAGGATTCAGTGGAATGGTCCATCACCATAGAAATCCATGTGGACCTGATGGAAGAGATTGTCAGCGATGGGTTGTTTCACTGCATTTAATAGAGTTGATTTTACTTGTAAATTGTGTAAGGTCATTATGGATGACAATAAGTATAGGATAGAATTTTGAGGGATAAATAATTGATAAGATTTAATTGAGAATGTAGGGGTGCTTGTCGATGGCGATGATATTGTTCTTAGTTGTGATTCAGGGGATATTCATTTCTTTACATTTATATCCCCTGCCATCATGTGCTTCCATCAACCCGATAATTTGAAAACTATTGATTAATTCTCTCTAAATTTTAAATGAAGATACATTGGGAATAACTCTGTATGTTGATTTTGAGGTGACGAGGTTAAAGTTCACAGTTTCCCTATTACTGTTTACCCGTTTTAAGTTACGTGAGCTATATCTTCTTATCAAAGGTGATTATAGAGTTATCTTCCCTATTTCTGAAAAATCATACATCTGCTGTTGAGCAATTGTCTATCAGTTCCAAATTGAAGCCATTCCATGCCAACTCCGCTTCAGCATGTTTAATTGTTCTGCTTCTAGGACAAAACAGTTAATTAAATTTTTTTAAATGAAGATACATTGGGAATAACTCTGTATGTTGATTTTGAGGTGACGAGGTCAAAGTTCACAGTTTCCCTATTACTGTTTACCCGTTTTAAGTTACGTGAGCTATATCTTCTTATCAAAGGTGATTATAGAGTTATCTTCCCTATTTCTGAAAAATCATACATCTGCTGTTGAGCAATTGTCTATCAGTTCCAAATTGAAGCCATTCTTGTAATATGTCAATCTTTTGCCTGGGGAAGGACTCCGCTTCAGCATGTTTGGGAATTGTTCTGCTCAACACAGGCAACAAACTCTAGGACATCTAAGTACAGTTAATCATATTGGATCATTTTGTGCCCACTGGATGAGGCTCAAAATCATCATACCTGAATACAAAATGGTAGCCATGGTTGTTCACTCACTTGTAAATCAAGCCTTCCACATTGAGCAATTTTCCTGAAAAGAATTTACTTGATGTCAAATAAGGATTTTCTTGTTTTGTCTCCTCTGACTTCTTAGCAATCCGGCGGGGGATATGTTAGCTCACGGCTTGTTTTCTAAAAAATTCTAAAGGAAATAAAATGTTTCTTATCTGTGTTTGCCTTGAATTGTATCTAAACATGATTTCATCATTTTATTAGCATATCTATGCATCAAAGAACCTTTGATTATAGAGTTACAACATATGCATGGGTCACCTTACAAAAATGGCGCCCAACATGGGGCTTAGTCTGGGGGAAATTAGACCTTCACATCTTTGTTATTCCAGACAGTCCAGGCAAAGCATTAGAAAGGAAACCCCTCTCTTGAGCTTTTTATGGACCAAGCCTGGAATCTCATGAGTGTGTAATTATACGTTATAGTGTCTTTGATTTTATCGAATAGAAAATATACAGATATAACTTCTAGCTCATATTTGCTCATATGTATTTCAGAGCCCAACATTTGATTCGTTACAGGTTTGTATTGTAAGGCCCCCAAATTTACAAATTATTGCGGTTTTCTAAGATCCGGTATCATACATTTTGTGTCAGGGATTTTTATTCCAGCTTTTCTCTACAATACCTTCAATCTTTCTCAAATTTTCTTCACTTTAAATTAGTAACATTAATAAATCAGGCACACTCTATTTTTGTTTCAGCACACAAAATTATAAACTTAGAAAATGTATTGTATCCACCATTTTGATAACAGTTTTAATTTGTGAAAAATGGTTTTCAAAATAATTTCTTCAAAAGGTATGTGTGAACACTTGGGTTTCTTACTACTTCTGCTTTTAAATCATTCATCATCTCCATTCGTTTTGATTTTCCTAATTTGATTTGAAGGATTTTGGGAGTTTTTTCGTCACTTTATTGGCAGAATTTTGAAACTGGTATTTCTCCTTCATCACCCCCCAGTCCTCCTGCCTTTATCTTTATATAGTAGGATTCTGCTGATGGACTCCTAGTCCCCGAGGCCTGCCCTAGCCTGTGTACATTACAACACATATAAGGGAAGTCATTTGATGCGATGTCATTTGACAAATCTGTGTAGGTTTATTGTCTTGGTTGGAAATTTAAGCCGCACGATGCCAGGCATCACAGGATGGTTTTTCTGGGTATTCTTGAATTTACCATGTTTACTCAATGTTCTACAGGCACCCTCAATGCTCAAATGCAGCCATGTCATATCATTTGATGGAAAATTATGAACTACATCATAGTAAAAAATTATTTTCTTGCTAATTTCTTGAAATTTATTAGTAAGATATGATTTTTTTCTCAAACAAGCAAAAATAAGAAAAACCTTCCAATTTCTTAAAATGGGAGACTGACAAGAATTTTTTCTTACAATTTCTTAAAATTTTGAGAAAATTTAAGATAATAATTCTTGTCAGTCTCCCATTCATGCCATTTCAAGAAATTGGAAGATTTTTCTTACTTTTTCTCGTTGGAGAAAAAAATCATACCTTACTGACAAGACAAAAATTGAAACAGATTTATAAACTTTGGAAATGCTCAATAACTGCCAGAAACTATCCCCCAAAACGTCATAATAATTATTGTTCAGAACTTTCTAAACTTTGTATCACAGAGGGAATAATGTATTTTTCTTATTTAAGAAATTCAAGAAAATCTAAGAAATTTCAAGAAATTTGCAAGAAAATTATTTTTAACTGTGATGACCATTAGATAGGAGGAATAGCCCAAACAAAAGACTATCAGTAGAAATATGGAAGTGATAATATTCAGAACAGGTATCTGTGAGGCCACAAAACTACAATCGCAATGATTTGTACACAGAGCTAGTCTCGGGAAGGAAGACCATTTCAAGCTTCAACACTCTAAATCACGGACAATTTCTGAAATTTTTGGATTGGGATTTTTTTTTTTTTTTTTAAACTGGAGTTATTAATTTGGTCTGAAGATCATTTCAGTAGTTGAACCCATTTACGAATGAAGACATAGTTATTAAAATAAAATAATAAATTTAAAAAAAATTCACCAACCAGCTCTTTTAAGAAAGATAGCATCAGAACAGACTCTTTAATATTTTAGGGCCTACCCATAATAAAGATTTCATTACAATCTAGGAAGTTCCCTAAGTCATTCATATGTATGCTCACTTCCTTGTTCCTTGTTTAATACAAGTATATTCACTGTACATGTTTATAAAAACTTTTACAGGGTGCAGCCGAAGAGGTACACTTGGAAAAGGGAGAGAACTACGCACTGTATAATGCCAGCGTGAACCAGTCAATGGTGGAGTTGACGGTAATTATGACCAGTCAACTTTTAGGAGAATATAATCCATAATTTAAAAAAATTCTTTGTTTCCCCACCATACAATCTTTTTAAAAAGATGAAAAGTGGGGGTCTTGACCAACTGTTTTTCTATAAAATTATTTGAGTGTCCCTATTCCCATAGCTTTCTAAGTTTCGCAGTTATGTCATATACTCTGATGACGTCACTTATCAGCAATGGCGAAATATGATGTCTAGAGAGCCGTATGAATGGAAGTAACTCCAGCGCCATGCCTTCGCCAACATTGTTTGAGGAATGATCTGCCTTTAATAAGCTTCTAACCCTCTAACAGAAAGCCCTCAGATTTACATCAGCAGTATTCCACAGTTTGCTTCCCACTCCCTGTCGATGTGAAGCTGTTACCTGTTATGTCAGTACCAGTCTAAAATATTAAGCTTGCATGCACAGAGTTCTCATGGGTGCTTAAAAACCTGGAAAGTCCTTGTATTTTATATTACATGTACTAATTTCCAGGCCTTGAAAGTACTTGAAATTTCAGATTTTTGTCTGTCGGTCCTGGAAAGTCCTTGAATTTTAGCCTTGATAAAAAAAAAAAAAACATCCCTTATTATTTTGTTGGTTACATTATAATATGCATCCAAGTATTGAGAATGCCAGAAATCCATGTGTGTGTAATGCTAGAAAGTCCTGGACAAAAAGTTGATTTCTAGATCCATGAAAGTTGTGGAAAAATATTTTTCAAGAAAGGTGGTCACACCTGTTGCATATGTGTTGCGCATGCACTCACGGATTCTGGTTCGATTTCAGATGAAGTATCGGGGCAAAGAATGGGTTGGCCGACGGAAGATTGAAACAGATATCCCAGAGCTTTCCATCTGGGCTTTTGACTGTCAAGACGTATCATCCGGCTCTGAAAAACTAACACTGGTAGGTTTACAGGGTCCCTACAGTACCTCAAATCCTTGAAAGTGCCTCTATTTTACTCTGCTACATTTTAAGTTCTCTTAAAAGTCCTTGAAACTTCATTTCATTTTAATAAAAGGTCCTCGGGAAGTCGTTAATTTTTAATCTTCTGCAATGTCGCAATAAAAAACAAAGCTCCGTATTAAAGATGTAAGCTAACATGTCACCACTTGCAGACTTGCAGAATGTGTTTGTATGTCACTTTATTTCATAAGACATCATTCAATATGGCCTTCGTGACTTCAGGCATGGTGTACCTATATTTCATATGTTTTCCTGTATTTTTGACAACCTACTACGTTCTCCAATAGTTTCTTTAAATCTCCTATAATTCCTATATCTTTGGTGAAATGGATTAATATCGTCATGAAAACGTCTGATTTTCAAAACAATTTTGTTGGAGTGCCCATAAGACTCTCGTTTTGTTTGAGCCAATCTGTGGTTGAATGTAAAGATTTTTAATAGTGTATTTATTTCATCAGTATAAGTCGAGTTATTTTTGCCTTCTGGAGAGTCGCCCTTATCATTTTACATTGTGTAGCTCCGCCTGCAATTAATGTGTGCACTGAAAATATAGTGACATCACGAATCACATATTGGCCTACAGGATGTCTCGAGTCCTGCTCATTATGCAAGTTTTTTAGATTTTGGAATTGTTATCTTGGAGGATCCCTGATGAAAATAGTGCCAAAAAAGAAAAGAAGTGGAAATGAATGCCAACAACAGGGGTGAAGAACTAGTAGATTTTATGCAAATTCCAACAACAACAATGATAAACATATCATGACATAGATCTCCGATTTTGTTTCTTTCCCCATTCACACCCTTGCTGGATGCCCCCACTCAGATATACACACATACAAAGGCAAATAGAAATGTTAACTTAGTTGTGTCTGAGCTATATTTATATGTTCGTCTTTGTTCCAGGATTTGGGGCTGCACAATAAGTTGGGGAATGGAAGCCTGGACATTTCCCTGTATAGCCCATACTGGATGATCAATAAGACTGCCATGCCACTTGGATACAGGGTCAGTTTAATATTTATGATCTGTGTTCAATGTAAGCAGGGTGGAAGTTACACAGATAATTGCTATAGTCAATTAGGAAAGTTTTGCAGTGGTTCGTATTATAGCTGGGGAGGGGGGAGAGAGGGGTGGTGCGGGGGTGGGGGGGGGGGTGGTGGGGATAGGAATATGAGAGGGGCGAGATGAAGAGTTTTGTGAGGGGTGAGGTTTCAGGTTTCTTTATACAGTTCCCTTAGCATGGCCCTCACCAGGATGCCTGATGGGTGGTTCACTTTTGTTCCAAAAGGGCACATTGCGGGGTTCGTTTGTGAGAAGAAGGGGACACATAAAGGGGTTTTCGCTTCCATACGAGACAGGCATTATGTAGTTTGTCACTTTCAAAATGGCACAATGTCCAACCCCGGGTGAGTTGGAGGTATCATACATTCTTGAAACCCTTTATGTTCTGGCCTAATAAACTGGGGAAGCATTATAATTAGATTTTATTTGTTGGAAGGCTGGTGGGGTGGTGTGAATGTTACATGTACATGCAATTCTGGACTTATAGAATTATGATAATTCAAGTTAATCCTTAGACAGATGCATTGACATGTGGCTCCCGACCTGATCTGCGGTTTGTTAATCACATCGCTTTCTTATCTCTTCAGCCCGAGAATTATTTTGAATCAGTGATAACTGGTGTAAATAGGGTCATTATGGATCAGTTTAGTTTACTCTTTCAAGAAAGGTTATGCTCACATTTATGATAATTTTGACAACCTCAGGTCAGAAATACTCTAATTATCATTGATTAAAATATTTTCTAGCCTGGAGAGATAGGAAAGCGACCGAATTAATGAACCACAAATCAGACAGGGAGCCCTCATCAATGCACCTGCCACTGCTATCTGGACAAATAGTATTGTCAAAGGATTATTTGCCTGAATAATGATGATTGGTTTTTTGAGCTAGCTAGGTCAAACTTTACACAAGTGAATGATTGGCACATAGACATGTGGATACAATGAAAAGAAGCAGAATTTTGGATTGCAGGAAATTGATTTATGTCCGTTCTGTGTAACTCCTATCACAATTTCAAGTTTCCTGATTTCAGTCTTTCATCATTGGTTATGTCTTATGAATAATGAATAGCCAAAAAGAGTTCTCTCAAGGGAGATAATTGATGTATGGTTTTCCATTCTCATTTCATTGTCTGTTCATTTTACCATATCCACTCAGGGGCAAAATGAGGTTTGTATATCATATGGAGTATGAATATCCTTGATGCATGCTAAATGTAGTATCTCCGTATTCAAGCATTTTCTATGTTATTTACTTTCACTGCTGACAGTGATAGCATTGCTGAGTCACGTCAAAGAAGTAAGCCTAATTTTATCTCATAATGCAATGGACGGCACTGCGATGGCCGTTTGATAGAATGCTTGCCACACAAACGGCAGGTCCCAGGTTCGATCCCAGGCCAAGTTATACCAAAGACATAAAAAATGGTATCTTCCTCACTTAGTGCTCAGCATTAAGAGGATAGATCAAGGGTTGATTGGCCCGGAGTCAGGATTTCATGCTGGGAGCGTTGTGATATGAAAAGTATCATTAAAAAGGTAGTAGCTTGATTTTAATTGTTCGGGTAAACTGAACAGCATGATCACTTGCAACATTCGCCAAAAGATTTTCAAGTCATTAAGTCTTGTATTTCTTATTGGGACCAATATTGTCAGATTCTTCAATTTGATCTGGTGAACAAAATTAAAATTAAAATGGGAAATGACTGAGATTACGCTGGATAACGTGACCAGGTGTCCATGACGTCACGTTAGAAGCCGTCATAGTGTAATAAAAGTTCTAAGTTCGAGCATGACATTGCAAAGCATCATGCCTGGAATGCCAATGCACGTTTTGTGACGTCATCTCAGGCACTGGAGCCAAGTGCAGGTGCCGTCACGTTTTTCAGAGAATGTCAGAAGTCTGATTTCGATGCTGTGATACTCAAAAATGAGGTCACAGAAAAACCAAAGTCTATCGAAATATGTTATTTGCTGAATATTTCTTAAATGACGCTACTACCTCTTTCAAGCATCATTCAAATCCTACTCCTTCGCTCACCAATGATGCAGTGCTTTCAGGGTGAACATTTCAGGGGCAATATTTTCATATAAAGCTTGACTGGTGTAACATCAGATGCCCAGCAACATCAGTTCTTCTGCTTTTATACATGTAGCCCATTTGCCAAATCCATGACCATTAAGCACAGAAAGGGTTTCAGCACAGACTGGACAAGTGTGCTATCACCTGTATGCGCTGCACTCTCCCAGTCTGCATACATTGGTGTGTATTAACGATCGCAATCTGGCAAATTGGCTATTTAAGTTTTTGATCTGATTTTGATATGCATGGTTGACCAAGAAGAAATGCCAGAAAGAAGTAACAGATCAACATGATCAATGCCTCCCTCTCTTAAACAAGTGCATTGTGGGCCATTGTGAAAACCGGGATTCGTAAACAAACTGATCCAGCCCCAATCCGAAGACAGGTCTTCTGTATTGTGTATACTCTAGTGTAGAAATTAGTACCTTCTCATAATTATTTTCATTTCAATGACTCAATTCAATATTTTGCATGTACATGTGAATGTAGCAGGCCAGGTACTACATTGTACTTTTATTACTTTATTTATATTTTGATCCGAAATGTCTGCACTCCATCCTATCATCTCAACGAAAAGAAAACAATTCTATTTCAGTTTTAGTTTCCGCATGACTTTGATTGATCCGCACTCAATTTTTTTTTAGATCTTTTCCCATAGGCATGATATATGTCTTGTATGTAGGTGTCTCTATCTCTTGGTCATTCATTATATACATGTATACAGTCAGTGGTAGCACCTCTTGTGTTTCAATCAGTCTTCTTTAATGGTCAGTCTGGCCCTCGGTGTTGGAGACACTGGTGCACAGCATTTGGCAACCGTGAGCTTCGGGTTGTTCTCTTGGCCTCTCCCCCATGTTTGTAACACGGGAGTTTTTCAACTGGTGATAACTGGTATATTTATGCCCCCCCCCTCTAATTAGAGGGGAGGCATATAGCGATCGCTTAGTCCGTCCGTCTGTCCATCTGAGTTTCTTGTCCGTGCGATATCTCGGTTAATATTTGATGGACAGGATTGAAACTTGCATGGAATGTGACCAGTACCTCGTAGTTGTGCAGCGTAGAGTTTTTCCGAGTTCCGGTATAATTTTCAAGAGTTATGGCCCTTTTTCTGAAATCTCTGTGAATGGGACTTGTCCGGGCTGGATCTCGGTTAATATTGTATGGACAAGTATGAAATTTGCATGATATGTGGTCAGTGCCCCACAGTTGTGCAGCGTAAAGTTTCTCCCCATCTCGCTTATATTTTCAAGAGTTATGGCCCTTTTTTCTTCAAATCTTTGTGAATTGAAACTTGTCCAGGCTGAATCTCGGTTAATGTTGTATGGACAATTAAGAAATTTGCAGGATATGTGGTCAGTGCCCTGTAGTTGTGCAGCGTGAAGTTTCTCCGCGTTTCGCTTATATTTTCAAGAGTTATGGCCCTTTTTTCTTGAAATCTTTGTGAATTGGGACTTGTCCAGGCTGGATCTCGGTTAATATTGCATGGACAAGTATGAAATTTGCATGATATGTGATCAATGCCCCATAGTTGTGCAGGATGAAGTTTCTCTGCTTTCGGTTATATTTTGAAGAGTTATGATCCTTTGTTTATCAAACCTAAGTGAATGGGATATATTTATTTGTCCAGGCTGGATCTCAGTCCATAACCGATTTGGAAATGGCTATATATATGTCATTCTACATTCCAAAGCAGACCACATAGGTCCTGAAGTATGAAATTGCCCCAAAAAGAGTTAATTGGGTGCAAAATTCAAAGTTTACTGATCGCTTCATAATTTCACCACAATATACTCCCAAGGAATGTAGGTCTCATTTTCGGATTGGACGAAAGCCCCAGCGACCATCTTGCATCAAAACATTGTATTATCGCTTGTTGGTCGATACTTTGAATATGTAGTATGCGAGGCATAGCAAAAAAATTGACTGAAATAGAATTTTCATAATCATGAAGGCCTCCACCGACCAATACAGAACAGAACAATGGCGGGGCATTGTCGGATTAAAGCGGAAGCGGGGGGGGGGCATACAATTGAGCAATCTCTGATTGCTTCCTTCCTGTGTTTCGACCTGAGGTTACCTGGGTTATCATAAATGTAAACTTGTTGATCCTTTCATGGAACCCGCTCCATGTTGTAAACATGGGGAAGAGATCAAGAGAACAACCCGAAGATCATGGTGGCCCACACGCTGTGCACCAGTGTCTCCAACACCTGGGCAAGACCGCATTGTCCAGGGATTAACTTGAACAATAGTGGAAATTGGCCATTACATGTATGATGCTCTAAGACGCATTTGATGGCGCATATGATCCCAAATTGATACCATGTACAGTCATCTTGTTGCATGCCTGGATATGGAGTCCTGCGTCCGAAGTCGGTTTATTTTTATAAGTCATCTCTTTTAGCATGCTTGGAGCTTGTCAGGGTTGTCTTCATATAAATGCCTTCCTGATGTAGTGTGTACAAGCTGAGACCTACAGAATGACTACCTTTTCTCTGTGATAGTGATAACGCAACACATTTTAAAGATGTTTTCATTTCGCCTGTGTTAAATGGCATAAGACTTAAGCTTGTTTGAGTCACTGGAATGAAATTGCATAGGGTGACGTTACAATTCAGTATCTCTTGATTCCCTCGATCATTAACTTATGTGGTAGATCATGAAAGATGGTCAATGGTACGTTAACGTTGTGCAGACTTCTGGCACGCACACATCTTTATGACCTCTTATGTATGTTATGATGTCATTCATTTAGTTCATGTACACATTTCAGTTGTTTTTCATTTAGGGCAGTACTAATATTTCTGTAAATTGATTCTGTCTGTGAACAGTAGCGATCTTGCAGCTCACATATATTGTCACAATCTGTTGAATGATTGATTCTTTATGGGTCCCGGGTGCTAAAAGGAATAGGACCCTACCTGTGTGGCTTCCGGGTGTGAAAAAGAATAGGAACCAAATGTCGTGATATGTCTGAAATACTGTTGAAAGTGACGTTAAATCATATTCATTCACTCGATTCTTTATTATTTGCAAAATTCACAGGGTTCGGACACTGAAGTGACTTTAGAACATCCCGTCGACTACGATGACATCGTTCTTTTCTCGTTCAAAGCCAAATCGTTTTTCTCCAAGAAAAAGGTAAGAGGAAAGAATACACATTTGAGCATATTTGTCATAAATCGGTTATTATTTTCATCATGAACAGGTCTTTTATCATGTGCATAAATTTAGGAGATACATATATAATGGGGATTTAACAAATGAACGGAGTACAGCTGAAAAACAAACATTTATATCTGTTAATTATGGAGGACCCCTGTTAATGTAATTTCCTTGTTAATTGTGGATTGCCCCCTGATTGTCTCCTGCTTCATGTAGCACTGTGACTTGTTATTTAAGTTCCTTATTTGTGTTGTCTATTATGGGCAAAGGACAATAGGGAACAAAAAAACGGCAAAGGTACTGTGTCGGAGAAACATGAGAAAAAGGCCGCGAAAGTCAAAGAAATGAAAGCGGCTGGTAAAGTAAGTGAAATGATGGAATGGCACAAAATTTATCGTGATTAATTCCTCGGCTGCATGGCCTGTAACTTTTCTAGTAGTTTGCATTCCTGTATTGCCGTTGTGTGTGTGTCGGCTGTTGGCTTGCTGTGCTGTTGTGGTCATGAACCTTTGACATTGGATCCTTGACCTTGTGTACTTGGATTCTTGACCTTTTGTTCTTGGACCCTTGACCTTGTGTCCTTGGACCCTTGACCTTGTGTCCTTGGACCCTTGACCTTGTGTCCTTGGATCCTTGACCTTGTGTACTTGGACCCTTGGATCCTTGACCTTGTATCCGTAGATATTTGATCTGGTATCCTTGAATCCTTGACCTTGTGACCTTGGATATTTGACCTTGTGCTTTGGATCTTTATCTTGAGTCATTGGATTTTATGACAGTCTGTTCTTGAATACCTGGATCTGTGCTGCATTGTAGAATAGATGTAGACATATGGTGTAGAAATAGACAAGTAGTTGTAGATACAAGTAATGTATGTTATGTACATGTAGTTTATAGCATGCTATGGAATGCTGGGAATGGATCCTATCGTTTTCCTCGGCTGAAGTTTTTTTTACTTTAACTCGATTATGGATGTGGGTATATATACGTAGCATGTCGCTGGTGATGACAAGTCTACTGACTCTGAAAATAGGGGAAAACATGTCAATTGAGTGCGCATGAAGAAAATTTTTCATTCTCTATTAGATAGATTTATGGAGACAAGTGCTCAAAACTTTTTACCCTGTGGCAAAAATTTGGCTGAAGGGTATTGTCCTTGTCATGTACGTCCATCTGTCCATTCGTCACAGCTTTCTCATTTCAAGGTATCTTCAGAACAACTTGCCCCAAAAACATCTATAACTGCCCCAGAACCCTATTAACACTGAGTCTTCTCGGTGTACATTTCTCAGAGTTAAGCCCCTTTGCTATGTTCAGCATGTGTTGCATCGTTACTGAGAACGACTTGCCCCAGATATATCAAATCTGTTGTGCACATCCATATTCTTGTGCCCCAGAATCACTATTAAAATTGTCTACAATTTCCAGAGTTTATTTTCAGCCATACATAGTTGCCCGCCAAACATACCGAAGTTGAATTGCCTTCCATTATTATTCACGGAGTTATGCCCCCTGATTACATACTCTATGTTAACCAGCCCTTATCACAGTAACCTCGGAGTCGAAGGGTTTTCAGATGCGCGTCTTCGTATTTAACAAAGCAGAACAATCCACTTTTTGGGAGCCCAGACAAATTTTTAGGAGCAGTTTTATTTAATGTAAACACGCATGGCTGGTAAAGTGATGGCAATCCATCCTTTGGCTTAAAATTAGTTGACAAAGAATATAGTGAAGGTTAGCGGAACTAATTCATTCATTGGCATATGGGAGAAATTTTCAAATATGCTGGCTGATCACATTTGACTGTCAGTGATCAATTTTCCAATCATAAACGGCCTTGTGTGCATTTTCAATGTATAACTTTCTTTAAGACTAACTTTGGTGGAAGGAGATGCAAAATTTCCGCTTTGTTGTAGAGCACTGAATCATGCCTGAAATGCTTGTGATAGAATTATACTTGATTTTGCTAACATATTACGATTTCGTAGAAGTTGCATGTACATGTAGATATATTGTATGATGTCTTGTGCTACTCAATGGTCACGTCCAATACCGATTAATATTTTGTGGAGAAATCGAAACATATCCTGGGTCTACCTGAGAAATGTAGAGTTTAAACTTGAAGGCATTGAGAATTCGTCTTTATATATTGACACCAAATGCATACTGGAAAATAGGTAATATCTCACGAGAAAGTGTGTGGAGGAAGAAAATCAGAACCTTTAATGTAACACAGCAAGAGTATTTGGCCGAAGTACAATGCTAAGGTCACCTAGGTGATTGGAATGAACAGACAAGGTCTGAATGAAGGCGATAAACCAACTAGTTTACTGCCAGGTTTTGGTGTGGTCTTAAATACAGGCCTGCAAGTGCCTCCTATATTTTGTATATTTTTTAGTCATTCCTATATTTTTCTATATTTTATTAAGAAAATTCCTACATTTCTCCTACATTTTGGTGAATTTCCTCCTATATTTTCACTAGCCACTTGCAGGCCTGTAAATAGATTACAGCCAAGGGAAGAAAGTCAGACAATTATTATTATTATCAAGACAATGCATCTGAGCTGTTTTTTTCTGGAAAAGTCTTTTGTCACATTAATGGTATTTGATGTAAAATGGCTATTCTCTATCGGACAGGACTCCGAAGGACACTTACAATGGTACTATATATGTAGAGCATGATAACTGACTAACACTGACTAACATCACACTGAATATCCACACATTAGCCTGCATGTAGTACATGATGTTTATTTATATATTATGCACCTAAACATGTAGTTGGGTTTAACTATTGAACTAATATCATGTTGAAAATAATGTACTTGTATACTTCATTATAGTATTTAGGTCACAATCCAGTCTCCACATCTATTTGTCGACACTTCACAATTGAGGCAGACATTTTCTCTCCTATCAATTTATGCACAACACATGCATTTGGGGAAATGCTCTGTCCATGTTTCACATGAGTTTTCACAAGGTCACCAATTCAGTCTCTTGTGACCAGCGAGAGTTGTTGATCCCTCTCCTGGATTGTGTTTCATGTGAGTGGTAGGAGAGTGATCACTCTTGCCAATACCACTCTCCAAAACATTTCCATTTTCCAAGAGAGTTATTGATTTGATTTTTGATTGATTGATTGATTGATATTTATTCACCATATACCAACATAACAATAAATATAAGAATGGTACAATAATGGTTCAGATAATACAATATATATACATAATGGTTGGTGTGATAATGGCGGAAATAAAACCCAGATGGGCTTGTTCTGTCCCATAGTAATTTAGTGTATATGATAATAAAACATAGATTTAATTAAATAGATATATGTATTTTCTACTATCAATAGAACGGTGAGTTACATGTATATGAGCTCAGAGAGATCAATTACATTGGTTTTGAACGTATATACACATGATTGAAAGAAACACTCCTAAAAAAAAGTTCAATGAGCGATGGAAGGCATAAAAACAAGAGAATGCCTTTCTCTTCAGGCCATAAAGTTAATGTGAAAATAAATGCATTTTTAGAATGTAATGCAGACAACAACTTGCAAGCCCCCCAGAGAGTGCATTGGTGTCAGGTTTGTGATAAAAACGATGGAGAAAGTGAAAGTTGACTGGCTGGCAGTGCATGTTCATAGCAAAAGTGATGAGAAAGACATAGACTGCTCCAATTGCTGTGATAGCCATGGTTCTGTTATAATGGAACGTGCCTATTTTGTCTGATTGGGGGGGGAAGGATTGTTGATTTTCAGACTCGATGTAACATGTGTGACACAGAGAAGATTAATGTATCGGGCATGGAAATGGGTGGCTGAATATTGAATGATGGGGTAGCCACTTGTTTACAAGAACTAACATGAAAGATTAATGGAAAGAAAAATATATTATTCTTCCAGATTTAAGGAAATATACATTAGTAAACAAATCCGTCCCTCGGCAGGTGCATTTTTTTTTTTTTTTTTGTGGAAAACATTTAATTGCAGAAATTGCTCCAATTTACATGAATGAATAGGCTGAATATGTAGTAAAAATATGATTACATTAACCAAGTCGATACAGAACTTGGGATTAATGATGAATATATCATATATCATCCTTGTCATAGAAATGATTTTTAATAACATAATCATATTTTTGCTAGAATGAAGAATCTGTCATGTAAACCATTCATTTTAGACAAAATAGACTGTTTAACATATATTTGTCGACACTACAAAATTGAGGAAGACATTTTCTCTCACATACCAATTTATGCACAACACATGCATTTGGGGAAATGCTCTGCTCATGTTTCACGTGAGTTTTCATAAAAATCATGTGCGTGTGATGCAACCAAGTTTTCTTAGGATGACAATCAGTAGCGTATTCATATAATTTGAGTAATTTCTCCGATCAAACAAATTTGAAACTCGCAGAGGGACAAATTTGTACACTGATACAAGGGATCCTTTTGCAATATTTCAAAGCTCTCATTGCTTGAATGCCTTCATTTTTCAGGCTAATCTAAGAATCGGAGACTCTGAATGGTCAGATAAATTCTCCTTGGATGTCGTGGGCAGCTCTGGTACAGTCCAGTGTAAAACCAAAACAGGCTCTTACGAGGTATATATATTTATTCATTTTTATTTATTTACATGTATTAATTGTTTCATTCTTAGATAGACTCTTAAGTTTAATGTCCCTGCAAGGGCAGAGCTGTACTGTATGCAAACTTACACAAGCTATTGTGACGTGATGTCATAAAACAAACAATTATAACGTTGTTACATTAGGACGTTGCCTTTGTGCCGTCCAGGAAAAAACGACATGGGCATGCGCCATTCACCATTTACCTTTTGGTACAGGTAGCCACCTGGCTTCAGTTTGAGCTGGCAAACCCCAATGATATAAATGCTGTTTTGGGGATATATCATGTGACTTTCATTTAAGTTCTGGTAAGTGAAAGGGAACGATACCCCTTAAAGCAGTGTGTGTGAATGGAGAAGAAAATGTTACACGCTGCAGATTCACATATATTAGTTAACTGCATGCTGATGTACAATGTATTTGTTTGTAATTACTCCCCCTTGCTCAGAATTTACGCCCATCCTGTAGAGGGACGCGGGAAAAGTTCCGAAAACACAAGGTAACATAATCAGGTCAATTGCCATTGTGGCATCCCACCCTCTTCTGATGACCTCTCTGCACGTGTGCGGTCACGTCTTTACTCTCCTCTGCTGCGTCAACAGGATCCAGGGCAACGTGCCTTGCAGAATAATTATTATTGTTGTACTCGCTCTGTATATAACTTCAATGTTAAAGGTTCTACCAAATGGTCCTCACACCCCTACTATTTTGATGCTAAATTGTTGAACGAGATAATATTAAACATTTAATATCAGTCAACTGTTTCTGGAAATGGCCGAAGTTTAATTAAAACAATCTTGAAACCGTCCAATATCACGCCTATTTGGAAACGGCGAAGGCTGTGACCTGCTGACCGGTGACGTCCAAGTCTGATTACGATCGTTCATCACGAACAGTCGTAGCAAATGTTCTGGACAAAATTTTCGTTATGCCAACAAAGTCACAAAGCTGAAGCTTAGCGCTTTTGTTGATGTCTCGATGATGTCGTCATACTCAATTGTTGTGCAACGTATGTCACAATAAGACGTCCGACACAACCGAATAGCCGATATTATGCGACGTGATTGTAATCAGACTCTGATGTCATGGGTCAGAGTTTACGGCTGCGGTACTTTTTTAATCATGATCTGTTTTATTGTATTAAAAAATTCAATTTTATATCATTTTTCGTAAAAAAAAAATAAATAAAAATATCAACTTGTCCTTTACACAGCTTCTCTGTATGTTTTCATGGAAAGTGTGCAGGGGTATTTGGTCGAACCTTTAAAGGGGAACCCAAATGGAAAATTAAAACTTCTTTAAGAAGGTGGGAGAAATGTTGTTGCCATATTTTTTCTGCATTTTCCCTGGAATTTTGTTCATTAAACCTTCGAACCCTAGAAGCCGCTTTAGCGTCCTATTTATGTAATGTATACACAAGTGGCTGCTTTAGCGGCCTTTGATGTCAGAACCGACTATTCAGCCAATCAGATAACGTTTCAAGTCGTATCCGCTCCACAGTTTTAGATTGGTCACCAAGGTCCAAAAGGGATCCTTTCCCACTTGTAGAGTCCCCAGGGGGTTAGCAACAGTGTTTAGATTATGCATATGACAAAACTGTCGTTTGTATCCCTATTTTAGCGGGAAGTTCAGGGTCAGCTGTTAATACACATGGAAACTCTCGGATTCAAAGGGTTAACTTATAGTTTCACTTGGTGACATCACCAAAAATCATCTGCATAGAATCGCTACATCACAGAGTTGAATGAAGTTTAACATACAATATCTCTGCAAACTGTTTGGAGTAATCACATGCGGAAAACAGCATTTTATGCTAAACGTTGAGCACCATTTGGGTTCCCCTTTAATGGGTGGACTGTGGTACCTCGGCAGTAGCTTTGGACATTCCAAATATTCAGGTGCTTAAGAATGCAGTTGCTGAAAGCTGGAATGCGGTACTGTTATTGTACTGATAGAAGGATTGAAGAATGATATGGTAAATGGACTGTCTCGGTAGCAGAGCTGCCATTGGTTACGCTGGTTATAGCTAATAGCTGCTAGGTGACATATGTGCCAGAAAGGCTGAGTGCTGAATTTCAAACTTTAAAAAAGAAATTATGGTAATATATGTACCATATTTCTTCAAAGCAGAAAAGAAATCCATCGATATGTCAGTTGAGGCTAAATACTGGGGCATGGATATATTATTTATCTCAAGAACTGCAAAGATAGCTAGTGAAATTTGTAGAATGCTTGCAGAATTTCTCTCAACAGTCGCCTGAAGTTAAGTTTTGACGTCTGAATAATTGAAAGAAATAGGGTAGTAATTGAATCACAGGAAGTGAAATTTTCTACTATAATTACAGGGGAGAACAAATTTTTTAGAACAGGAAGTTGAAAAAAAATGGTTCATCACATTATTATCCATTATTGCTGCGTTATTTCAATCAGTTTGAAGGATGATCAAATTTGTTACATGTAGAACAGTCGATTGAATTTCGTCTCCAAATTTGGGGTGATTGAATTTGGATACATTATTACAGGGATTACCCTACTGTCTGTCTCATATTACGACATAACGGGATTTTCTGCAATATATCGGAGCCAATTTCTCTCAGAGCACTGAAATTTTGTAAGTCATCTGAACATTATCTGTGCATTTTATCCTAAACTTTCATGGAAATCCAGCCGAAACATGCTAAACGTGGGTCAAATTCACCAAAATGTATTTAGCCTTGACAATTTTGCATGTTAAATTATGACGTCATAGCGGCCAGTCCCAATGTTACAACATTACAAGCCAAGTGTCAGTGTGCTTTGAAAATAACATGTGAGGTATTGGAGATTTTCTTTGATTCTGAATAGATTTCTTGAAATTTCAGATTTATGCAATGATGACCAACAAGATATGTACTGCATATAATACATTTATTAAAGCATATAACAAATGAACACAATTAATATACAATTTGGGATAAGGGGGCAGACTCCCGCAGCTTCTCTCCTACTCTAATGCTAACAAAATAGTCGTAGGTGTTCAGGGGCCAAGGCAGGTCAGGATGCCTCCTGGCTGCAGGGGGTGGTACCCCTGAACAGTCGCCTACTCTAAACCTACTGAAAAGTCGCAGGGCTGACGAGAGGAACATGGCTATGTTGTCTCGGAGCGGTCCAAAGAGTAACTCGTCAGTAAATGAGTTTGGGGGGAAAGAAAACAGTATGTTTTCCCCCCCAAAAATGGAAGTCTACCCCCAGCTGCTGAAGGTGGTGGTGGTGGGATGGTGGTAATTGAAATAAATTCGCAAGTTCTAAAGCATGTCTGGCCCCTATGGAGATCGGAGAAGAAAGAAAGATGGAGGCTGGGGGCCCCCGGAGCTAGCTCCCTGGGGATAGAGATAAGAAATGGTTAGCCCATTGGTCATCTGCACATTAATGACCAAGCACATGGACCAGTTCACCAGCTGGGCTGGTCGGAATAACAGAATAGTCTACCCTCACAGGAGAAGGGGATGAAGGTCATCATTGCATAAACTACATCCAACAGGTTAAATTTCCAATTTATGCAATGATGACCAACAAGATATGTACTGCATATAATACATTTATTAAAGCATATAACAAATGAACACAATTAATATACAATTTGGGATAAGGGGGCAGACTCCCGCAGCTTCTCTCCTACTCTAATGCTAACAAAATAGTCGTAGGTGTTCAGGGGCCAAGGCAGGTCAGGATGCCTCCTGGCTGCAGGGGGTGGTACCCCTGAACAGTCGCCTACTCTAAACCTACTGAAAAGTCGCAGGGCTGACGAGAGGAACATGGCTATGTTGTCTCGGAGCGGTCCAAAGAGTAACTCGTCAGTAAATGATTTTGGAGGGAAAGAAAACAGTATGTTTTCCCCCCAAAAAGGTGAAACTACGTGGAGCCGACCCCCAAAATCAAAGACCACACCTTCAGCAGAGAATGCAAAGAAAGAAATACACCTATAAACCGTGCTTGACTAGATCAAAGGTGAAACCAAACAAACATGCTTAAAGATGGCCCATTCACAAGGTTACATATAATCATATCGATCGGCACATATCTCGCTGTGCTGTGGCTATCACATCAATAGAGGTCCGAATATATCTAGTATAGCAGTCGGAGCTCCATCGACCTAAAATTTTTATCAGATGATCTTCCACGTTAGCCCTGCTGGCTGTCGTGGCACTTCCCACGCGAAAAGAATGCCCATTAAAGTTGCTGGAATCGATGCCAATCCTCTGTAACAATATTTTTAATTTATCAATAAAGTAGTGCCGAGTGAGGATGGTCGACGCATCCGACACAAACAGTGGGTCGGTTGGTTTCGCACTGGTCGCCTGCCTGATGGCCCAATACTGATTCAAAAATTTTACTGGGCATATGACATGTCCTGTTTGACATAGATTAATGGACACCCCTTTACGAAATATGTCAGTTTTAGAAACCTTAAGGGTCAACCTGAAGTGTTTAGTCAATTCGCACCAAACCAAATCTGACATAAGAAGATGTATGGAGGTGTCCACTGTATTCTTAACAGATGTGAACTCTCCACAGCGCAAGAATCCAAAGAATGCAACTGTACAGACTGTTTTCAGCATTAGATCGATGAAAGGACCGAACAACCCTGCATCGAGCACTGCACACATCTGAACCAAAATATCGAAAGTGATAGGTTGACGGAGGGGAGCTCTTGGAGTTTGTAGTTTTTTTAGGGCTTTACTGAGCAGAGCTAGACGAGGGTGGACGTTCCCACTGGAGTCACTCAACGGGTTACTGAAACCAGCCTGTATGTATGCCATGCGAATGCCCGCCAAGTAAACTTTAATAGTGGTGTACGACATATTAACAATACCATGACAATAAGCTAAGAAATTAATCAACAGTTTCTCTGAAATACAAGGAACGGCAGCATAGGTGGAGAAACACCCGGGGAAATATGTCCGCATAAATTTCACATAACATTTAAATCCGGAATTATACACGGCCTTAGTGTTATTAGAAAGGGCCAAAGCCCACAGTTCGTTAATGTGTGGAGTTAAAGCATCAGCAGGTCCTCCATGGGTGGACAGGTGCACGGCACAGCTGCTGCATCTGGTGCCAGCTCCCGGAATTTCTGTAATTGTAAACGAGAGAGACTGTCAGCAATAGTATTAACTTTCCCCGGAATGAATTTGGCATACACCACAAAATTATTGGAAGCTGCGCTCCAGATCAGCCTCCGCATTAACTTCATGATAGAATTGCACTTGCTTCTACCCTTGCAGATGATATTCACTGTGGCTTGATTATCACAGTGGAAAAGGATTTTCTTTCCCCTCCATTCACTACCCCACAACACTGCAGCAACCACAATAGGGTAGAGCTCTAAAAAGGCCATAGAAAGAGGACTATCAGCCTCAACACACAAATCGCGCACATCACTCGACCACGAATCACAGAACCATCTTCCTTGGAAATAACCCCCGAAACCAACAGTAGACGCCGCATCAGTAAACAACTGGAGATCTGCCGCCTCTGTTATGTCGTCGTCCAGGAAGAAAGAGATGCCATTCCAATGGGACAGGAAATTATACCACAAATGTAATTCCTTTCTGGTATTCACATCCAGAGCGATGTACTTGTACAACTCTGTGACTTTCTTTGACAAGTTAATCAAATGTGAAATGAAAGCCCTGCCTGGCCAAATGGCTTTCATAGCAAAATTCAAATGACCAAGCAAGGATAACAACTCTTGCTTTCTACACGATTTTTTGTTGAGAAACGATGACAATATGCTGACAATACGGCAAAGTTTGTCGGCAGGTAAACGCACCTCCATCTTGACAGAATCCAGTATGACACCTAAATATTCCAGGTTGTGGGCTGGGCCGATCGTTTTATGTGGGGCCTGGGGAATTCGGAGTGACCTGAATACTAATGACAATAACGCCATGTTTCGCCACCCTTCATTCGACGCATAATCGACACTTAAAAAATCATCCAGCAGGAAGAGGAAATTTTTAATGTTGTAATTGTTAATTCCAATCCATTGCACGGCTTGCGAGAGAAGAGAACAATTTTTTGGACTTGAGCGGCTGCCAAAAGGTAATTTGGTGTAAAAATAGTACTTTTTATCCCATTTGATGCCGTACCACTGCACTAAGGATGGATGAATGGGGATTAACTTAAAGGCATCTGTAATGTCAGTTTTACAGAGCCAGGCACCTTCACCACAATGCTTAATTTTCTTTATGGCGTCATCAATCCGCACATACTGGAGGGAATATTCCTCCTTGTCTATGAGCTCATTCATGCTCGGATGAGTACTATTGTTACGAGGTGCCGACAAATCAACAATTAGGCGTTTCTTGCCTGAATATTTGCCCTCTGCAATTCCTATGGGGCTGACTCTGTACGTTTGAAATGGGGGACTTACGAATGGACCTATTAGGAAACCTTTGGCAAGTTCTTTTTCAATACAGTCGAGGACCACCTCCGGTTGTCCAGTAGCCGACTGTAGGTTTTTTAGCTCTTTGGTGAGACGAGGACTTCGCTGAATACCTGTGTGAAAACCTTCACGTAATCCCGAAATCAATTCATTTACAAATCCTCTATCTGGATGTTCGCTCAGTTCCTTTTCAAGTCTATCGATATCAATTGGTGTGGTGGCCGTCACTGGAAAAGGCACACGTTCCCTACTTTTTTCATGGTCGGTAAGTGAACGCGATTCACAATGTTGTCATTGAGAAGAGGAATTTCTTGGAGGCGCTGCATTACTGGAGCGAAGTAGGGCAGTTAACTTGGGCGTGGGTACCTTTGCACGTTGTACACAAGTGGGAAAAAAACACACCTCGCTCGACTGCACCCCCTTTGGCCGTTGAAATCATTACAAATCTCCACACCATTATGGAAGAATCTCCCACGTCCTACCCTGTCAGCTAACGATGATGGGGTGGAATTTCTGTACCCTGAATTGTTGAAGGGGCCATTGGAGAAGTTTGAGCGCGGTCTATTGCTCATTCGTAAGGCTTTGGGGCAAAAATCAGTGGCATGGCTAATAGAGTTGCATATTGTGCATGCTCTAACCCTGTGACCAGAGAAGACGGACTCAAAGATATTTTTGTCCTTCAAGGACCAATCGATCTTTATATTCTCCTGCTCCAATATGGTGGCTGCTCGTGCGGCGAATTCACAATGGTAGGCGTAGAAGAGTGTCCCACCATATCTATGGCCCATCTGAACAACGTCACACTCGTACCTATCCAGCTCAATACGCCGCAAGGGAAACTCCTTGCACATCACTGCCTTATATATACCGAATGCTAGGATAAATTCAGACAGCGTGAGCTGTTTATTCAGTCGATTATCATGACCATGTTTGAGGAAGATAGTGTCTTCATTGGCCTCGATTGTTCTAATGTTTTCCGACTCGAAATTCGGAATCAATAAGGAAGCTAAATTAACGTTCCTACCTGCAATTATTTTATCCCGGGTAGCTTTTGGGACCGTTTCTGTGTTGGGTAAGGAGTCCGATGCCACCCCGAACTGCGTTCGAACCATTGTGGACTTGTCAAAGAGTTCAGGGTTGTGAGGTTGAACGTCATGGGCGGCTGCAGTTGTCATGGAAGTTCTCAATGTAAAACCTCCCACATGCGCTGCGCTAACGGTAGTGGGCACGTTTGACGTCGCAGTAGTCGCTGTACTAGGCCCTGGCGAAGTGAGGCCTTGAATGTGGAGCTTGAGCAGTTCAATCTCTGTCTCTTGTTTAGCAAGCTGCATCTTCATTAATTCTGTTTGCTCCGCGAACCGCGGAACTTCTCCCGATGGCCTCACTGGAGCATGGGGGCCGCCATGTTGGTTCACTATGGCCTCGTTATCGTTTACAGAAGAACTTCCTGTCCGGAGCATGCGCACTGCATTATCAAGCCCTGCCATGTCGGCTGACGTGGCGGAGGTGATTGTAGTCGGTCGACCACTCGGAACCAAGGACTCCAAATTTTCCACGCACATTTGCAGTAAAAGCTTGCGCTGCCAAGACTTAGGAACTTTCAGACCGATATCCGCTAGCTTTGACCGCATCTCCGACAGGGTCCAGTTTTTTGGATTCAGGCAATCCAAATTCGCACTATTTTCTTCTCGCCTAGACGAAGATCCATCGGACGTCGCACTGACGTCGTCAGCACTTTGGCGAGCGGGCATAGTTTCGGTTTCATCGTCCTGGACTTTTCTCTTCCGCCCCCTAGTGCTAACTTTACGAGATGTCATTATAAATGGTCAACAAACCAACGAGCGCAAAATCGTATGAAGAAATACTGGAAGAATTGAAATAATTGAATTGAAAATTGAAATAAATTCGCAAGCTCTAAAGCATGTCTGGCCCCTATGGAGATCGGAGAAGAAAGAAAGATGGAGGCTGGGGGCCCCCGGAGCTAGCTCCCTGGGGATAGAGATAAGAAATGGTTAGCCCATTGGTCATCTGCACATTAATGACCAAGCACATGGACCAGTCCACCAGCTGGGCTGGTCGGAATAACAGAATAGTCTACCCTCACAGGAGAAGGGGATGAAGGTCATCACTGCATAAACTACATCCAACAGGTTAAATTTCCAAATTATATCCTGACAGACTGATAAGGATTGGTTAGTTCCCAAGTTTGTTTCAGATTTGATCATTATTTTATTTGCCATGTCACTGGAAGCTTTCAGCAACTTGAATGTGAGCACACTTACGGCAATTTTCCTAATAATCGCGATGCAGTGATGAAACTCACAACTCCAAAAATTGACTACATTCGAATTATTTGTCGATCTAATTCCAGAAAAACGCTTGTGTTCGAATTATATGTTACGCTGATTTTCGTGGCGAGTGAATTTTAGGCACATGCAGTGTTTAGTCGCCAAAGTAATTTTGTGTTAAGTTTATCAGGAAGCAAAATCCGAGCAGGCCGAAAATGTACAGGAAATAATGACAGAGAATAATGCTGACGATACCCAGACACAGACTGGGAAAGCCTAGTCTATTTACAGACCACACGTGGTCTGATGTAATATCTCGGATACCTGACCTAATTATATTTTGACTGGGAACTTGAAACCATTTGCTGGCTAGGCATGGACGAGTCTATTTTACGTGACACAATAAGATCATGTGCTCGCCCTAGAAAAGGTAATTCGCAACCCGCTGACTGTTCTCAGCCAATGAAATCATCGTAGTAAAAACTTAACGTAAACAAATTTTATGAAACAAACTTGGCGGGAATTTTCAAGGTCAAGAGTTCAAACGGCCTGTCCCATTCCACTGCAAAGAGGTGATACGCCTGAAAGCACGACATGTGCGTTTTTGTTTTTAGTGTCGCTTGTAAAACAATTGTAGTCAAGTTACAACAGCTCAGTAATTTGGTATGCTGAAAGACACATGCCACGTGGTAAAAGTTTGCAGAGAAGAGGTTGGAACTTTCGTTTCATCTGACCGACTTTTCATTCTGGCCATTTCGGATTTGCGTAACCGACACACGTATGATCGTTTCGTTAACGCAAACTGTCGAGGGTACTCTGCATATGTTTTTTTTTCTCTCAGAAACACCGACATCTGTCATTTTATTGCATGGAAACGTCATTCTGGATTGGCGAGTGAATAAAACACCAGCATCAATGTTGATTGACATCTCCCCGTAGCTCAAATGAAATACTCAACTGCTCCCGTGCTGCAGTCAAAATGTATGGGGCTCGTCTGAAGAAATGAAATAATGGCTCCCTTGACAAAGGAGTTGTGCCCAAACTAACTATTACACCGGAGCCCTGACAGGGAGAAGCAGAGGGAAACATGTATATGTTTGTCCTTCCATATCCTCTGTTTATTAAAGAAAATGAGACATCGGAAATATCATTCAAATTGCCGTGAAATTATTTTCTATGGCCAGTTGACGGGCATTTTCACCTCCAACCTCCTGCTAATGAGAACTCGGTCAGTGACTTCCGATCACAATTCGCAATAACAAAAACTGAACTTTTGTATTTTATTTCTGTGTCAAAGCGTATCGTTAGTCACGATTTAGTTATACAGAAATTATTCTTAGTAACAAATTATTCTTAGTAACATATTCACTTTCACTCCGCGACGAAAATGGGAATGTTCAAATTTATTGTTTCACGGGTATATTGAAAATGCTCCCGTTTTTGTTATTTTATTAGGATGGAGAAAATCATGACTGTGTAAAAATCGGCCGTTTTCGAATTAAATTTGGAAGGCGAATTAATAGGGAAATTACCGTAACACTTGACAAACCTGAATACAAGTAAAAGTACGGGACCTGATCTAATAGGACCCAAATTCCTTCAAATATCTTCTGGGATAATAGCTGAACCCCTCACCCGCATAATTAACATGAGCATTAAACACGATGAATTCCCAGAAAAATGGAAAATTGCAAAAGTCATTCCACTTTTCAAGTCTGGTGATCCTGAGCTAGCGGAAAACTATAGACCAATATCTGTGCTTTCAACAGTTTCCAAAATAATTGAACGTCATGTCCATGACCATCTCTATCAATATCTTTCAACTTTTGAATTATTATGTGATGCGCAATCTGGTTTTCGAGCAAAGCACTCCTGTCAGAGTGCCTTAACGAAAATGGTTGAGTCCTGGTTAGGTTCAGTCGATAAAGGCCACTTTGTTGGATGTGCAAAGTTAGATTTTAAGAAGGCATTTGACACAGTAAACCATGATATTATTATAGAAAAACTCAAAATATATCAACTTTCTGCTAAAACTATGAACTGGATATAGTCCTATCTATACAAAAGACAACAATTTGTGAATATTGAGAGTCACATGTCTGATCCTCTTTCCATTCAAGCTGGTGTTCCCCAGGGGTCCATCCTTTGACCTCTATTGTTTATTATCTATGTTAATGACATGCTACTATGTGATTTGTCAAGTACGATTGATCTCTATGCAGATGATACAACTATTTACAACCATGCTGCCAATACCAAGGAGCTTGAAACACTCTTAGATCATGATGTGAAAGTTATTGAGGGATGGTGTCGTGAAAACAAAATGTACATAAATACGTCCAAATCTTCAATAATGGTTATGACAACAAAACGAAAGTCGCAAAAGAATGATTTAAACCTTCATGTAAAAATTGATCAAAATGAACTCCAGAATGTCAAGACCGACAAAATTTTAGGCCTTGTTGTTGAACAAAATCTTAGCTGGCATGACCATATTGATTCTGTTTGTCATAAAATTTCTGCCAAACTTAGCATCCTATACAGACATAGGAACCTCCTTAGGAAAGAAGCAAAGCTGTTATTCTACAATGCATATGTTCTCCCACACATGGATTACTGTCTTACAATTTGGGGAGATGCATCTGCTTCTCAAATGGATCGGGTTTATAAATTGCAGAAAAGAGCAGCAAGAATGATATTGAATGCTCACTATCTCACTCCAACCAAGACACTATTTCGAGAACTCAACTGGACCAGTGTGCATGATAGACTAACTTATCAAAAGGCTGTCTTTATGTTCAAGATCATTCATAATCTATGCCCACCTTATCTCAACTGTCTTTTTCAATATGTAAATGATGTAACAAAACAAAACCTCAGATCAGCCGAAAACAACAAACTGTACCTTCCTCGACCAAGAACAAATTATCTAAAACAGAGCTTAAGTTATTCAGGAGCCAAGTTGTGGAATTCTCTTGACAAACATCTCAAGGATGCCCCATCCCTCAATGCTTTCAAGTCAAGACTTATGAAAACAATCAGGAGCCAAAATACAGATGCTCAGTGTGATTACTGGAATGTCCCGCCATATCATTTACTCATTGTTAAATCTATTCATACACCTGTTCTACTCTGTTATGTTTTTTATATTATATTTCATGTGATTTGTTCATTATTACATGTATCTCTGGAGGGCCTCTGGAAAGAACAGTTTTTGTAACTGACAGTTACCCTCGATAAATAAAGTTTTTTATATATATATATATTTATTTATTGTATATTACATGTACAACTGATGATATAGCTCTGCTGTCGTTATCTGTGGAGGATTTGCGAAGGAAACTTGATAAACTTGGTTTATTTGTTGATCTCTGGGGGTTATCTATTAATGTGATAAAAACAAAAGTGGTGGTGTTTGGTCAGAGTCGTGATAGTAATCTAGTGTTCCACATCAATCAATCCCCCTGAGAATGTGTAAATAAATACAAATACTTGGGGCTTGTACTACACAGTAATGGAAAATTTAATCAGGGTATAATTAACCTGGCATCCAGGGCAAGTAAGGCCATGTTTTCATTGCGACAAACAATGTATGAACTGCCTGTTGGTGTAGGTGCACCTGTATTTGATAGTGTAATTCAACCTATCTTACTGTATGGGTCTGAGGTCTGGATCGGGTATATGGGAAATACTTGCCTAGATTCTATACTACAAAAGACTGATGATTGTGAGAAGGTACATTTGAGATACTGTAAACAAATTCTTGGCGTTCATTCGAAAGCGATGAATATGGCGGTAGAAAAATTACATGCACTAATCAAGAGTATTACATGTAACTATCTGTTCCACATTCAGTCATCAGACACGTCCTCCTTAGTTTATAAGAGCTATATGGAACAGGTGGAAGTACAAAGGACAACTAAATGTGATAATTGGGTTACTTCTATTAAAAAGTTGCTCTCAAACACAAGTAGTGATCATCTTTGGGAAAACCAGAAATGTAAAAAACAGAAGTCCACAATTAAATTCATTAATGGTGAACTTTATCACAGATTTCACGAGATCTGGTCGCAAATCGTCTCGAATTCATCGAAGTTGAGCACATACCGTATGTTCAAAACCAGGTTGGAGAACGAAACAACGGTGTTGGCTATTCCTAATCGAAAATTTCGGTCCGCACTTTAAGAATTAAGAATAAGTGCTCATAAATTGAAAATTGAAAGTGGTCGGTATTCAGATACCTCACCGGAGAAGCGTCTGTGCGCCACATGTAACGTGGTTGAGACTGAGATACATTTTCTGTTGTCCTGTGCGAAATATTCGGCAAGTCGGAAATGTCTCTTCGACGTGGTACGATTACACTTGCAATCTGTACTGGTGGGCGGCCCTTGTGGTGACGATACATTTGTCAGACTGATGTCGTCTGAAAACCCACATATTGTAAATGCTTTGGGCAAGTTTGCTTGGGAAAATCTCCCCACATCTGACTGAGAGGGTACATGTAACTGTCCTCTATTAGTGTGTGTTATTATTTTAATTGTATTTTGTCTTGTTTATTCTCTGTCTGTATATAGATTAGCGTGCCCTTAAGGCCTATAATTTAGCATTGTACATGTATAGCCATGTATGTTTGTGTTTGTATTGCCTTTAGCCCTGGTGGCATAAGTGTGCAAATAAATCTTATCTATGTATAATAAGATTCTTTTGAAATGCCAATGTAGATGTGAATGCTATAGATTCCCGTAAAACACAGCATACCAAGTGGATTTGATCAATTTTATTACCCCTCGCCAATTTGGCCGAAGGGTATTGTTGTCGTCATGTACATCCGTCCGTCCGTCCGTCTGTCCGTCACACCTTTCTTGTTACCAAGATATCTTTAGAACGGCTTATTCTAGGAACACCAAACTTGCAGTGCACATCCATATACCCAGAACCCTATTCAATCCAGACCCGATTGGTTGGAAACTTTGGCGACCATCTTTAATTTATGCGAAACCATCACGGCTTTCTCGTTACCAAGATATCTTTAGAACGACTTCCCCTAGGCACACCAAACTTGCAGTGCACATCCATATGCTTAATTTCTCATTAAAAATATCTATGTGAAATTTGGCAACACAATATATCAGCAGGATATAGGTATTCCAATGGGTACTAATTGTGCACCCCTATTGGCCGATCTGTATCTGTTCTCTTATGAATATGACTATATGCAGGCGCTTTCAAAAACCGATCCATTCAAAGCCCGTTCCTTCTCATTCACCAAACGCTATATAGACGATCTTCTCGCTGTGGATAATCGCTATATAAATGACGCAGTGAAGGATATATATCCACCTTCACTGGATTTGAAGGAAACTACAGATAGCCCTACAGGCACATCTTATTTAGATCTCTATCTCTATAAAAATGAAGCGGGCATTCTCTCTCGTCGACTTTATGACAAAAGAGATGATTACAATTTCGACATCGTAAACTATCCCTTTCTGGATAGTAATATTCCAGTGGGACCTGCATATGGCGTATACATATCTCGCTTAGTAGCATTTGCTAGATCCTGTGTTAAATGTGACGATTTTAATCAACGTCACAAAACATTGTTGCAGAAACTTATAAAACAGGGCTATTCCACCAAGCGCCTCCACTCAAAGTTTCTCAAATTTGGCGATACATATCGCATGCTGATAGCAAAATACGAACGTAGCGTGCAAGATCTATGGCGCTACGTTTCGTAACTTGTGTCTAATTCCGCTTAACCCGGGGCTAGGGGCCGTATGAACCCATGTACTTCAAGATCCTCATGGTACTCATATGAACACAGTCACAATCAAAGCGTGACTGAGATACATCTTTTTAGATGACGACTCTATAACGAATATTATGGATTAAGAATACTGATCAGCGATACGGATTTGATATTTTTGGAACATCATGATGTCTTGCCGGCATCATTGAAAACTGTTGACCGCTTCTCTCTTGCAGGAAACAAGCCTATGTTTATGTATACTATGATTGTCTTTTTGAATTTGGTGCTAATACTGTTATGTGGAAAATGGAATAGGTCTTTGGATTATGGACGCGGATATTCTCTAATGGACGACGGCTGGATTATGAATGACGGACTAGACGGTTGTAATCAGAACCCTCTTGAATCTGGATCCTATTGGGTGAACACTTTGGTGACCATTTTTAATTTATGCGAAACCATTAATCTTGTGTATCTCAGGTACCATTTCACTGTTCAGTGTGAAACTTGGTATAGATCATCGATGCATCAAGAAACTTTAAAGGAATGACCAAACTAGTTTAACTGATTCGGTGGAAATCTGGGCGACCATCTTTAATTTATGCAAAGTCATTATTAATCTCTATCTCTGATACCGTTCAATTGAGAACTTGAAGAGACTTACGATAAATAACAGTTTTGGTTTCTCTGTTTGGGTGGAAACCTTGGCCATCTTTAATTTATGCAAAATCTTTAATGATGTATATCTCTCAGTCTTTTCAAGGAAGGGCGAGCTATCGCTCGCACTCTCGCCCACATACACTCAAAGACCTCCAGGCGACCGATTTATCACTCGCCCATATTTGTAATGAAATTCCGCAAAATGATATCATAAAAAAACAGAATCGCCTCCCGTAAAACTTTAATTTCCAATGAGCGTACCTTCGGTAAAAGCTCAAACAGAAAGCGACATGCGCATATTGCGAACGTCCTGATCAAAAACCCTTTGCAAAGTGATGCGAGATTGGCTTATTAAGACACAACGCGCACGATCATTGGTTCATCATCTGTTACAGGGAAATAAGCGAGAACATGATATCTGGGCGGGAAGTTTTTTACCGACGAAAGCTGCAGGAGACCGGCGTACATGTGACATGCAGCCTCCGTGTTTTGCTTGAGCGATAATCCTGTTGAACATATCGTCTCTTTAGCGATGGTAAGCATTCCGAAAGGAAACAAAGTAGAGTTGAAAACTTCAACAACTGGGGAACAGCCGTTCAACAACACATTGGTTTACAACCGAGGAGACGGATGGTCGGCAGTACGTCACATTTGTCTGGTGCAAGCTTTGTGCACGGTATAGAGACAAGATCCCCGGACATCCTCATCTCCGCAGGGCAGCCAAAAAATCATTTGACAGCTATGTAAAGGGTACCAATTCCGTAACGAAGAGTAATATCTTAAGGCCCTGTTACGAATCTTAATAAGTATTTAAGATTTCAGGGTTCTTTAAAGGATACCAGGGTCTAACGATGCAACATAACACCACACCAAATTTAGATTATTTATTCTGATCAGTAAAATGTAACAGAAATTATAATGTGACGTCAGATCCTAATAAAAAAATATATGTGTGATCACAATGACAATAGTTTGAGTTAAGTTCCTGTTAATTAGAGTCATAGTTACCGGTACCGGAAGTCTTCCTTGGAACCTCAAATCTTCTTCCTATATGATTGTCTTTAGTAATCCTTCGCACGCACGCGTAAATCCACAACGAATCAGCTACCACACGCGAACACAGCCCTGCGCATCGTGGGTCAGGGGCTCTTTTTACACTACTAATGATTTTCAAAATTGTTGTCAGATATTTCTGACAGCCGTCAATTCCATTATTGGGCCGGGTGTCACATAAACAATGAAAGTACAGTTTTACCTGCGAATCGGTGATATCTGCTAAAGTGTCCGTGACAACTTCCAGAAAATTCACTCCACCGAATCAGTTCAAACAGTACCTGTACACGCCGTTCTTATTCACAAAATCCACAAATAGTCCACGTATATAAACAGTTACATGCCAGATTAATAGTCTGCTCTTCGTAGCACTTCAACTGTTATTTTCCAACATACAAATTATTACTGCAAACCAGTCTACAGTTCAAACATGCCGAAATCGACATCTCCGTGTTTCACTCACCCCGGTCACCTGGCGACACGAACTTTATGTACCCTGATTAGATCCATCCTCCGCTAATTGTTGTCCACAGAACTCTTTAATTGTTCTACAATTAATCCGTGCAGAAGTAAGGGGCCTGGCACATAATATATCCGAATATATCCGAAGTTCGGCCGTGTATTTACGATCTTCGCGACACAGGTGTTTTCCAAAACACTCAAAAAAAATGTCTGCCCTTCTACCCAGCAGCCTTACGCCAAGTTCACATTACCGTAGATATCTACAAAATGTGTAATAGTATGTGAAATGATCCTAACTTCGTTACAGGCCCCTTGAAGGAAAGGCTCATGGAATATCCATTCTTGTACATTCTGGGTCCAAGAAAGATGAACCCAGTAAATAGATTTGATTTGAATTGTAAATTCTAAAAATAAACAATGCCATCA